>WWET01000757.1:428444-445072 GCA_011038615.1 Limnodynastes dumerilii | reverse complement strand
AAAAAATAGCGTTAAAAATACGCCGGCGAACGCTTTTTAGCTAATTGAATCGGGCGCTAAGTCTGTATTGTTATTTTGTCTTCGTGAGCTTTGTGTGTGGTCACAAAAGAAATATATTGTTTCTTAATTTAGAGGTCTGTCTTTCTATATAGGGGATTGAGAAAGATTCATGGATTTGTGGTTTTTACAGTTCCTGGAATTTTCTGGCTGGTATAAGCTCTGATGACATCCTGAGTGATTTATACTAAAGTTTCCTTTGCTGCATACTGTGCATGGCGTGAATAGTGTGAGGGCTTTGGAAGCTATGAAAGCAGGTGTGTAATATGTTAGCACTGGGAACTATAGCAATAAAAAAAAAAATCAGGGGTAGAGATATGTATCAGAACTGTGTGAGTCCTCGCCATCTGGGTGAGGGTCACTGCTGCGAATGGCCCTTTTTCGAAAGGGCCGTTCTCTCCGAGCCAGTTGCGAACTGCTAAGAAATCGATTGCTTTTGCCTACGGCAAATGGTAAGTGTGAATTTAATCCCAACCCTTACCCTAATCTCTACCCTAACCCTCCCCTTACATTACCCTAACCCTAATCCACCCTTCCCCACAGCCTAACCCTAAGATTTCCTTCCCCACAGCCTAACCCTAAGACTCCCCTTCCCTGCAGCCTGACCCTAAGATTTCCTTCCCCACAGCCTAACCCTAAGACTCCCTTCCCTGCAGCCTGACCCTAATCCACCCTTCCCCGCAGCCTTATCCTAAAACTTCCTTCCCCACAGCCTGACCCTAAGACTCCCTTCCCTGCAGCCTGACCCTAAGATTCCCTTCAATACAGCCTAACCCTAAGACACCCTTCCCTGCAGCCTAACCCTAAGACTCCCCTTCCCTGCAGTCTGACCCTAAGATTCCCTTCACTACAGCCTAACCCTAATTCTCCCCTTCCCTCAGCTTAACCGTAAGACTCCCCTTCCATTACAATAACCCTCCCCTTCCATTACCCTAACCCTCCCTTCTCTATAGCCTATCCCTAAAACTACCAATTGACTCCCACCACCCCTTCCCTTTACAATGTAGGCTGTCAGAGACAGGTTCTTATTCTTCATGTCCTCCTTCTATTACTGCTACTCCTATAAACAGGACTTCCCGATCCCATTTACTGCTGGTTTAATTTTTTTACTCTCCTGAAACTTCCTACAAGCTTGATCAGTGATCAAAGTGGAAACTTAGAAGTGACGGTATGGACATTTAGAAGTGGCGGTATGAAAATTAAGAAATAATAGAATACAGGTTTTTAATAAAATCCATGGAAGAATTGACTGTATGACATACCCCCGTATACCCCCTCACTTCAAGCCCTGAGCTTGATCATATATATGCCTGTTTCCTTGTGTTCTCTCTGTACTACTGCACCTTATCCCTCATCTGCTGCACCCACAGGCTGCTTCCCTAGCTTAGTGGTCTGGCACCATCCATCAATACACATAACTTCTTTCTTATCCTTCTCACTGCTCTGCCGACTGCTGTATCATTTCTCATACGCCCAAACATCACATTCCATCACTAGTGTATTTCCCAATAGGCATATGAGGCACATGCCTAAGGTCGCCACAGATGGGGGTAGCAAGAGCAGGTTCTGGTGCACCCACCCATTTAGTGTAGCCGCAACTTCAACCCCCTCCAACGTCTCCTGGCACTCTATCAGAAGAGCCTTGGACACAATGGCCTGCCACCAGCAATAGCCCCATCCTCCCCTCATCCATACTAGTGCTTTATAGATATGGCAAACTATTGTTAGTGCATATATAGCATATTGTAATATTTACTGTTTGGGGGCAATTTATGTAGTGCCTGTCCCCTAAATTCTTACCTGCCTTCCATTTACTGGGCCGTGTGCAGACTACCGGACATATAACATATTTCAACCCCACCCCTCCATACGTATGTCCCCAAGTGCGATTCACATGTCCGTACCTAAAGCACTTACATACGTATATTCTGCGTAACTTACGTAAAGTTACTACACATCCGCGGTTAAAAGGTACCTAAAAATACGCACGCAAATCCACATGAAAACAGATCTGTGAATCCGGGCAGGAGACTTTAAAGAGGGCATTAACTGTATATCTCAGGTGTAAATACCTATAAAATTAGGAATGAAAATACATTTTATTACAGGAGACTGGTAAGACCCAAGAGGGGTAACTGGGATCTGGGTAGATAGCTGTTTCTAGGTCCCTGTAATGACCATCAATTAATTGTACCAGGGCACCTAAAAACATTGTCAGCTCTGCCTGAGGGTGCAGCAGATGAGGCAGAAGGTGCAAAATTGGAGTCAGAACAGGTAAAAGAAGGTTTCTGTCCAAATAGAGTGGGGGAGACAAGTAATGGTTAAAGTGCACTATCCAGTAGCTTACATAGTGTATCGCATGTATTTTAAGATGCTGAACTGTTCTTGTTCTTGGCTTACATTCCAACTCCCAAAGCACATGTTAAATGTTACACAGAGTTCCTGACCTGTCCCTGGATTCAATCAATATCAGCAGACGTTCAGCCTACAGTTTATAGCAAGTACCTGTGGCCGATAAGCCTTAGATTGCATTTTGTTTATTCTTTTCCTATTCTCAAATCTTAATCATACTCCTTGGCCTCCTGTCCTCGCTGCTGCTGACCTGGGCCTCTCTCATATAATCTACAGGCAATACTAACTGTTTTGCAGGATATTGGATAAGATAAATAGTCTAGGACCAGGTCCTGAGATCAGATTCTAATAGGTTCAGATCACAGAGAAACAGACGCTAGGGATCCACAATGCAGGGCAGGGTCAACAAAAAATATAAATAGACACTGAACATAGAATCTGAATGAGAGCAACATAAATATATATTATCAATGGGGGATATATGTATAGTCAATTAAGTACAATAAAATTTTTTTATCTTAGAGCTGCTTTCACATACAACATCTGACTACTATTTCACAATGCAATAAATAGATTTATAGTGATCTTTATACAATGCAGAGCACATTCTAGTGACTACCACACATATTAGTATTGCATATTGGTGTCCACCATCCAATAGAGAGAAAATCTTAGTGGCTATACCCAATACAGACAGAATCCTATTGACCACCAACCAATACAAAAAGCATATTAGTGTCCACCATCCAATAAAGAAAATCCTAGTGACTATACTCAATACAAACAGCAACCTAGTGACCACCAATCAATACAGACAGCATCCTAGTGACCACCACCCAACCTAATAATTGCCACCCAATAAAGAGAGCAACCTAGTAAACACCACCCAATACAGAGAGCATCCTAGTGACCTGAATTTTATCTTAGTGTCCACCATCCAATAGAGAGAAAATCCTAGTGACTACACCCAATACAGACAGCATCCTAGTGACCACCAACAAAAACAGACAGCATCCTAGCGACCACCAACCAATACAGACAGCGTGCTTGTGACCACCATCCAATAGAAAGAATCCTAGTGACCACCACCCAATACAGAATGCTTCCTAGTGACCACCACGCAACCTAATAATTGCCACCCAATAAAGAGAGCAACCTAGTAAACACCACCCAATACAGAGAGCATCCTAGTGACCTGAATTCTATCTTAGTGACCACCACCAATTGCTGTCAACATCCTAGTTCTCTTAAAACAAGAGTCCATGGGTGTCCCTATGACCAATCTGCTTATGAATGCTCTTATTTGTTGTGTCTACAATTGATTTTGGTGCAGACTTGAGTGGTCACAAGCACCAGGCTTTTATGTTATAATATCTCTAGGCCGTCCATTTAGACACATTTGGTAGTTTCTTATCTCATGTATTAACACTACCCAGAAACTTGTTCTGTGAAGCTAAGTTATATTCCGTTTTCTTTTCACATCCTCTTACGCTTGACAAAAAGCAGATGCAGATGGGAGTTTATACGTTTAGGGAACTGTTTACATTGCCGTGGTCAGCGGCCAGCATTCAAATAACTATGACAACTTTTAAAATAACAAATATTAAGAAACAAGGTAGAAGGATATTAACAAGGAGAGGATAGTCATACGCTGGAGAATCTACATCAAGGGTCTTGGCGGCTACAATTAATTATTGTTATTACGATATTATGGAGCAAAAGCAAGGGTGCTTTATGGCTTGGCTGACTAAGGGAATGCCTTTCTAAGCACTTAAAATGTTACTTGCTGCTCCAATGTGCTGTAAACAACTTTAGCCGTATGACAGAAAGAGCATGGCTTGTCTGGGAAAACAGGTTTCCTAAATTTCTCATTGCAATAACCATTGACTATGTGTCAGGGTTGTACGAGAGTTGTGCCCCAGACATGCAAAAGGGAACCCTTATGAACTGGACAGTCCACATTAGGGATGTAAGTACCACTGTGGCAATCAACAGCCTAAATACAGCTGTATCAGAGCTGACAGCAATTTAATAAAGGATATATGAATATTGGAACGGGTACAATGTTGAATGTTCTTATTTCGACAAGGTCTAGGTCATGGAGAAGGGAGGGTTAAGGTTAGGCTACAGGACAGGGATGGTTAGGGTTAGGCTGTGAAGAGAGGAGGATTAAGGTTAGGTTGCAGGTCAGGGATGGTTAGTTTTAGGCTGCGAAGAGTGGAGGTTGAGGTTAAGCTGCAGGACTGGGATGGTTAAGGTTAGGCTGCAGGGAGAGGAAAAGTTAATATTATAGTGCAGGACAGTGGTGGTTAGGGTTAGGATATGAAGAGGAGAGGGATAAGGTTAGGCTGCAGGAAAGGGATGGTTAGGATTAGGCTGCGGAGAGGGGAAGGGTTAAGGATGGGCTCCAGGACAGGGATGGTTAGGGTTAGGCTGCAGAAAGGGGAGGGTTAAGGTTAGGCTGCGGAATGAGAATAGTTGGGGTTGGGTTAAGGTTAGGATGCAGGAAGGGGATAGTTTGGGTTAGGATGAAGAAAATCTACTGTAGACACAGCAGTCGAAGAAAAATTTCTGTCTCACTGGTAAATGCCGAAAACTGACGGCGGTCATTGCTTCATTGCTGCAATAAGACCTGCTGAAATACAGATCAACAGAGCGGCAAACTACACCCCTACTATATACATATTTGTGTGTTTGTGTTTTAATCACTCCCATTTGAAGAATTCATAGAACAGAGGGGCTGGGATGAGAAAGGAGCCTATCTGGGACATTTATACTGTGGGAGCAGATACTCACCTCTGTGCTCCAGCAGAAGGACTTCTTAGAAACAAGTCGACCCTGTACATCGGAACGCTGGGAATCCTTCCTGCAGGTCTGCGGCACTTCACCTACATGTGATATCACGGCGTGTGATGTCACACAGGGGTGGAGAGCCGCAGCCCGGGTCCCAATATAGAAGGTCATGCGGGCCAATGTTCTTTGGTGGCTGTGGATGCTGGTGAAGGTTTGGGACGCCTCAGCTCGTACCCTTCTCACATCGGTCAGTGATACTAGCAGAGGGAAGGTTTCCGTCCAGTGTAAGATTGTCAGCGGAGTAATGTCACAGCTGTTACACTATTTGTGATAAACCTTACAGCGCCGGCAGCTGACTTGTCAACATTTCCCAGCTGGTGACCTGGAAATGTTCATTGTGTGCATTGTCTTTGCTAGTGAACGTGGACTCTATTATTTTCTATAGTTATTAGTAGTAGTTAAGGGCTGGATGCAGAGATCTGATTGTCCTCCATATTCTGTTCTCTTGGAAGGGATCCGGACTTATGAGGAATGACACTTGTGACAAGAAGGGCTGGGTTGCGATTGAAAGTGGGCGTTCCCTCTTAGTACAATGTACAGTGTAGGCGTTTCCTCTTAGTCAGGATTGGCGTCTTTTTAAAGCTTCCCTCTGGGAGATCCCATACATGCCTGCAAGGAGGTGGGGCTTATTTGCGCAATTTATGCAAATTGAGTCTAAAGCCACTGCCCCTGACCAGAAATGCCCATTTTCTTGGTATTACTAGGGATGGGGTGGGGCTTGATGACACAATTGTGTATGTCGGCCTTTCAGTCATATAGACTTGCAGCAGACAAGCCCATGTTACCCCCCTCCCCCCCCAATGTGTAGGAATAGAGAGTTAATGAAAGGATTTGGACAAGCATCTTAATCTTTCTGGTCTCCAAGGGCCAGATTTACTAAGCTGGGGGTTTGGAAAAGTGGAGATGTTGCCCATAGCAATCAATTAGATAGTTGACATTCGCTAGTACGTAATAGGAAAGTGAGAGCTAGAATCTCATTGGTTGCTATGGGCAACATCTCCACTTTTCCAAACCCGCAGCTTAGTAAATCTGGCCCCAGGAGGACTCATCAAGATTCAGGGGTTCACTTCCTGTTCCTCTTCCCACAGCTATCACAGGGTTGCCGACTTTTGAAGAGCTAGAGAGTGACACGGAGACCGGGCTTAATGATGCAATTTATGTAAATCAAGTTGTTAAGCCCCTCCCCCTTTATGGTACTACCTTAAATCATGGTGTCCTGGGGTGGGCGGGGCTTATTGACGAAGTCGCATCATCAAGCCCCGCCCATTCCTAGTAACACTAGGGATTACTATTATGAGCGGCTCCCTGCTTTTCATGTGGGAGATTTGTCATCTCTCCCGGAATATTTCGTGAGTCTCCCGGATATTCTGGGAGAGTCGGCGACCCTGAGATATGAGCACGAGTGTTGGTTCATTTAATGCGCCTTAAGAAGAAATCAGTAAATTGCACAGGAGATGTCACCATTAGTGTTACCAGCTCTCGACTGGATCCAGGGTATGAAACTAAGACGAGCTGGTGAAAGGTCACACCATGCTGAACATGGGGGGAGGCAAATTTCATCTTTTGCAAACAATATTAAAGTTGAATGACGATGTACCCGAAATTCATCACGGTTCAGTCCAGGTGTAACTTTCTACCTGTCTTCAGCCTATTATCAGTCTTTGGATCGTGTCCACGGTATTCTATTTAGCTGATTATAAGAGAGTAGCACAACATTGCAGATCATTCATCACACTGTAGGTTGCAGTGAAAGGGAGTTGGCAGCTGAGCAATGGGTCAGGGTCATGTCTGATCTCTGGACCAGCAATGTGCTAAATGAAATCTGTCACGAAGAAGACTTCTAGTCAATCTGGATGAGTTTCATTTGCTGAGCTGTCTCCTGGACGGTGTTACAGCTATTTATTGATTTATCCAGCACCAGTGAATGGCTGAGATTATTGTCCCTGTAATCAAGCTCTGAATAAAGCTTAATTAGTTTTAAAAAAAAGGACATATTACAATTGCGCCCCTGATTCATAATCAACAACATGCAGAAGGTCCAACAGGCTTCTGCTGTGTGCAGGCTTCAGGGGTCAGGAAGTTGCAGATAGATACACCCTGAGTAGTCTCCCACCGGTTTTTCATGTATTATTTTATGTCCATACTGTACATAGCCCAGGGTTGGAGGACCTGTCATCACTCAGTTGCTTATATGACATCTGACGTCTAGGATTGGACAGTTTGCAAATAAAAAAAAAGAAGAAAAGTATTTTTTCCAAACTTTCCAAACTGTCAGGACCGGATCCGTAGTCACACGGAAAACGCCGTGCGTGGCGGGCTGCATGCGATCCAACAGCGCACACAACGGTGTGAGTGGCGTAGGGGTACACAGCATATCAAGACAATGGGCCAGATCCAGATCCCCGCACGCTTTACATAAGTGCAGAGGTCTGAAGGTATACATGCCCCCGTCACTCCCCTCTATCGGTAGTAGTTCTGGACCTTAGAGTTACGGAACCCTACCTTAACTTACTTTTATGGACGTGGATCAATGAGTAAGTGGTCTCCCCTGCCCCCGACCCCTCATTTGCATGCTTCATCGTGCCTCCTAGCGCACTGAACTTTTGTACGTTAGAAGGTTCGCTTGCGTAAGACCTGGCACGCAAATGCGCCGATGTTACTTGTTAGAGGACTTGCGCAAATTACGTGTTGACTTTATTCATTCTGGATCCGGTCCAATGCATTTACGTGGCCACTTATGTTGTGTAAGAGTAGTGTTGTTAACAGTAAAAATAATACTATGAATGGTGCACTTCAGCTGTAATATGAATGTACTTTTTTGTTTTGTAAGATTAACATAAAAATAATGGCAGCCCTGCCACCCTTTATGAAACCATAATAAACTAGGCCCTATTTGATCCTAAATACTGTTAAAGGTTTAGGCAGAGAGACTCCAGAAATTTGGGCAGTTCTCCTGGTATCCCGGGAGAGCCGGCAAATCCCGACCAGCTATTAATATCTATTGTAATCCCTAGAGTTACTAGGGATGGGCGGGCCTTGATGATGTCATCAAGCCCCGCCCATCCCCTGGAACACTAGAGATTACATGAGTGATTTGCAGGGGGAGGGCCTTAATGGCCCTATTTTTATAATTCCCATCATTTAGCCCCGCCCCCTTTATAAAGTCGGCAACCCTGGGTTTAGGATATTCCCATATAACATGTTTAAATCACTCTATAGTATTATACTTTATAAGGCTACTGGGGGGGGGGTGACAGCTGTGATGGGCCCCCGAGGTTCGGTGAGACCCCTGCAATCCTCTGCTGCAGACACTATTGAGGAGGGATGGGGGCCCCCAAATACATGATTGTACTGGGCCCCAAGATGTCTTTCGCCGGTCCTGGCCTTTCTTTACCACCTCTCAGGGGAAGCTTTTCCACTTACCCACTACCCTGTCAGTGAAATAATCTTTCCTCATGTTTCTTCTAAGCCTGCTCCCCTGCAATGTCAGTGCTGGCCTCGTTCTAACATGTCTCTCCCTGGGAACAACGTCTCCCTCCATTATCAGTATTTACTCGCTCCCTAAATGACTGGGACACTCAGTACGTGTGCTTAGGATTGTCTGGTGTGAGAGTACCCTCATTAATTCTGTGTAAACACTGCTGTCATCTTCTAGGTCAGTGGTGCTGTGCTGGAGGACATACTGAACAAGTGGAAGCAGTATAAACAACAATGTTTGGAGCAACTGGAACAAGAGCGGATTCTGGCAGCTGGTAAGAGGCGTAACAGACTCCATTTTATAAATGCACAAATATGCAGCAGACAAAATCCACTGACAGTAGAGAGCAATACACACAGGTTCAGTGATGTGAGGCACTCAGGGGCATGTGTGGTAGAAAATAGATGCACCCAACTGCACTTAAGAGTGCTATAAGAATGTACAGAATAGCAAAAGTCCGCACTTGTCCGCATGTGGCCCGTGACCTCCAATAACATTCTTCTGACAGACAGAATTTAGCTGACATCCGCGTCCGTAGCCCTACCATAACTTCTCTGTGCGTATTGTTGTGCAGACGTAGTGAACGTGAGTCAGTGAGTAGAACTTGTGTCTCACAGCGCTGAGGTCATAAGTTCGATTCCCGGACTAGGCCTGAGTTGTGTGGAGTTTCTATGTTCTCCCCGTCTCTGTGTGGGTTTTCTCTGGGTGCTCCGGTTTCCTCCCACACTCCAAAAACATACTGGTAGGTTAATTGGCTGTGGAATAAGTTAACCCTAGTGTATGTGTTAGTATGCAGCTCTATTAAGGACCGATGTGAATGTCTAATATTCTCTGTAAAGTGCTGCGGACAATTTGTGGCTCTATATAAATAAGCAATATTAATAATAAAAAATAACATACTGTGCAATTGAAATGCCTTCCCCCACCCACATTACTTATTCTCCTATGTACAGAGTATTGTTGCACGTGCATAAATCAGCTCCATACATAGTGAGATCCAATGCGTAATATCTGCCATGCAGATCGCCAAAAAACGTCAATTTACTCACACGTATGTTTATTCAGTCTGAATATGACCCCTAGCCATTCACATAGTGTTTGCCAAGCATGATTGTGCACTAAGAATTACACCCGCGTGTTTCTGAGGTTAAAGCAAAATACCCATCAGTTAAATCATATTACTACTATACCAGATACACCTTAAACTGATTTATTGCATGTTTGTAATATTCATTTTTATATATATATAATTTATCTGATTTATAGTTAGGATCTACAATTACAAGAAAAAATAATTAAAATGTGCATTTGAAATGAGAGGTGATGTTTCCTAACCTGCACACCGATTCCAGTGGGACAGTCCAGATTTTAGGTGACTGTCCCTCTTTCCTGTTGGACTGGCCTGGAGCAAGGTTTTTCATTTTTCTTGTGTGGCCACGGCAAAAGAGGGCAAGGTGGTCGGATGCATACAAATGCGCAAATGACGAAAGCAAACATTTTTTTTTATCCGACTGCTTGGAATATACCCACTTGTTAGAGGTCTGGCTCGGACTCACTATCACATACCTTCCGATATTTGAGCTTGCCAAATTGGGCTAAATTAAACCCCATGAATGATCTGCCCAGATGCTGGCCCTAAATGGCCCCTTTTATGCTCCACAAATCACGGTGCCCTGCCAAAAACTGGACAGCTGAGAGTTACGGCTATCTGTTCATATTTATCAAGGAGAAATTTATCAATCACAGCTGAGTCCCATGGGTTATATATATAGAATAATGGCAGTATACATTAAAGTGCTTTGGACAGACAGAATTTATGGCTGTGTTAATGCTCTTCTGCTTTACTTCCTGAAGTAAAATATATTCATTTCCTTCCCGGGCTCTGTCTGGGATTTTTTTTTAGCTATGCTGCGCCTCAGCCAGGGATATATATTATATATATGATAGTAACAATTGTGTCCAGAGGTAGACAGAAATATGAGTGAGAGAAATAAACCAGTGAAAGGCTGATCTGGACCTGAACGGCAAAACAATAATATCCGGCCTGACGGGTGTGGAACCCCATCGGGAACAGCCCAATTTCGATAGGGCCATTCCCTCCCTGCCAGTTCCAAACTGGCTGGGAAATCGTTTGCTTCTGCCTCGAAGAGGCAAAGCAATCGCTCTGCAGAGCACTGAAAGGTAAGTGAAGAATCTAACCCCAACCCTTTCCCTAATCCTCCCCTTATATTACCCTAACCCTCCCTTCCCCGCAGTCTAAACCTAACCCTCCCTTCCCCGCAGCCTAACCCTAACCCTCCCTTCCTTGCAGCCTGACCCTGACCCTAACCCTCCCCCTTCCATGGCCCTAACCCTAACCCACCCTTTCCTGCAGCCTGACCCAAACCCTCCCTTCCCCACAGCCTTCCCAGTGCCTAGCCCTAACCCTCCCCCTAACCCTAAAAGTCCCCAGAGAGCTTAGTCACCTCTCCGGTGGTGTCGTCGGCAGGCACATCGGGATGAATGGGTGAAAAAGAACTTTCGGTTGTCTCAACTTCTCATACACAGCCATCATGCCGAGTACTCCCACCGTGGCCTGACGTTCCGAACGTTAACTCTGAAGGCCTGATTGCACGCAATTATGGCACGTAGTGTACGGTCACACGGCAGCTACCTGTTAAAATACGTTGCACAAAACTAAGGTAGTGCACTGTAATGCTGACTGTAAGCGGGGGTTGTGATTAATGCCAGCGCCTCTAATGGGAAGTAAATGTAAAAAAATAATTCTAGAAATATGTTTGGTTGCGGAAGGTCAGACGTTTGGACCTAGATAACACCTGGGGCTGGTGCAAGAGTTTTGGAGTAAACATTATTTACATCTGTGTTCAGCTCAGGATTGGATGCACTTTCTTGGGTACTTCCATACTGTACACTTTACTTTCATCTGTTTCTATTTGGAAAATGTTACTAATTAGAAACTTTCTTTACTGAATAGGTAAGTATGGTGAATGTGTTTTTCAGCACACTCACAACAGCCGTTCAAAGTACATCTCCTTTAAGGTATCATGCTAACCATCCCATTTCTACAACTCAACCTTAAGCCTCCCTTAACAGTAACCTTAACCATTGTCATTCTACATCCTAACCTTAACGATCCCCACTGTGCAGACTAACCTTATACCCTACCCCTTCCACAGTATAACCCTAACCCTTCCCTCTCCGAAGCCTAACCTTTAACCTCCCCTCTCCATAGTCTAACCTTAACACCCCTCCTCTCCACATTCTAACCCCAACCCTTCCCTCCCCGAAGCCTAACCTTAACCCTCCCCTCTCCACATTCTGGACCTGATTCACACTTAAGAATGCTTCGGATTTTAGGTGCGTATATTTAAGAACGGATGGAATGCACATGCGTTGTAACTTTTTTATACGCTATTTACGTTGGAGTCAAATTTGCATATTCCGCGCTTCGGATTTTAGGTGCATTTTTAAAGAACGGAATGACAGCACATGTATAGTAACTATTCTATGCTATTAACCTTTGGACTTAAGTGCGTTAATTCCAAATTTCTACACTGCGCACCTAAAGTCTCTACGTTCGCAGTAACATACGCAGAAATGGGCGTTCTATGAATAAGTAAATAGGACGATACGTAGAAATGGGTGGAGGGAGGCATTTAAATCACGCAATGAAGGCGCGGTTTTGCACTTGCGTTCCCTATGGCACTCGTAAGTCACATACGAACCTGTAAACCGGGGACATTCCGAGGGAGTTTCATTGCTATTAGTTGCGTTTATTTAGGAACCTATCACATTCTTAAGTGTTAATCAGGTCCTCTAACCTTAACCTTTCCCTCTCTGCAGCCTAACCTTACCCCTCTGTCTCTCCACAGCCTAGCCATAACCAGGTGCCTTGTTGAAATGAGAACATTCAACATTGTACCCATTCCGACTTAGAAATATTCTTTCTTTAGAAGCCTTCGGCATGGACACAGCCGCGTTTAAGCGGACAAATGCGTCAGTGTCGAAAATGGGATCGCCGTAGCAGCAACCACATCCTGTGCTAAGAGGCCGTTACAGTCGCCTGAGAACAGACATCCTTTTCAAAAGGTTAAAACATATCTAAAACATGCAAATAAGTCAATAATACCAACGTTCTATGTTTTCATCTCTGCTGGCACCTGGTTTGCGTAGGAACTGTACAGTTAAACACAGGGAAGGAAGGGGGGAGACTTGGAAAGCTATTCCGCCTGGCAACACTCCCAGAGATTTAGAGATTTGTTTTCCTTTCACTGACAAATAACCCAGATAGTGAGGGAAAAATATTATGGAAAGCGTGTGATTTAACAGGGTTAACTGACAATCATTTTAAAGGAGAACTTCAGTAATAGCATGATATTAGGCATCAGCTGTAATCTAGAGGCGCTAAGGACCAGACCATACGCCGGCCACCGGGGACCGTATTCATAGCTAAGAATGACTGCAGACGCTAAGTACAGAAGTCTGCAGGAAAATAGTACTGCGCATGTGTATATATCTGAGCCATGCTGCAGACACGAGCCTTCCCCCCCGCACAGGAGCACACCAAACCCCCATGTACATTATAGGACTGCAAATCATACAGTCAGTTCTTGACTTAAGGTGCATACACACTATACAATTATCTGGCAGATTATCTGAAAGATCTGGCAGTTGGAGTTAAAATCTGGTAATGGATGAGAGCAAATGGTATTGTCAGTTGCTCTCATCCATTACCACATTTTTATTCCAACTGCCAGATCTTTCAGATAATCTGCCAGATAATTGTATAGTGTTTATGCACCTTAAGTCACAACTTTTCACTAGCCCCTATACACTGCCTCCTAGTACAGCGTCTCTAAAAATTGAGAGCTACAGACATAGGGCCGTATGCACAGATCCGTTTTCACGTGAAATTGCGTGCATATTATTAGAATCAGATGAACTGTGCGTGCGTAGTAACTTTATTACGTTGAATTTACGCACGGAAGTCTATTAGGCACGTACTTGTGAATCACGCTTGGGGACATGGTTGAAATCCGAACGTGCAAAATTACGTGAGACAGGGCGGGGGATGCATTTAAATGGGCATTTGAGGGTGCAGTTAGATAGATACGCACGTACGTACCTTGAAGTACACCCGTAACCACACACGTACACATAAGGGTGCCCTATGTGTGTGGGGAGTGTCATGGTTGTTGCCTTGCTATGTGTGTGTGTGTAATTACGTACTTTTAACAAACGGGTCTATGAATACGGTCCATAATTGCCATCTTTCCCTGAATATCAGTGAGACTTCCTGAAAGGTGGGTGATCTCCCTGAATATCAGTGAGACTTCCTGAAAGGTGGGTGATCTCCCTGAATATCAGGGAGACTTCCTAAAAGGTGGGTGATCTCCCTGAATATCAGGGAGACTTCCTGAAAGGTGGGTGATCTCCCTGAGTATCAGTGAGACTTCCTGAAAGGTGGGTGATCTCCCTGAATATCAATGACACTTCCTGAAAGGTGGGTGATCTCCCTGAAAATCAATGGACACTTCCTGAAAGGTGCGTGATTTCCCTGATTCAGTTCCAGAAATACTGCAGTGTGATGGAAATTGTGTCCTATTTCCCTGCACAGGGAGATAGTTTTCCTGGCAGCGCTAGACCATGGGTGGAGCTATTTACAGGACATGCCCCTTTGGCGGTACAGAACACACCCCATTGTTGCAGCGCTTTCATGGTGCTGTCACAAACACCCAGATATTCATTTGCCTAAGTTGTCAGCCATGGGTATAGGACATTTTGGTCTGAACTTCGAGCCGGATCCTGAATTATGGCCGACAGGGGACTTACGACTTTTAACAGCTCAAGGTGGCGAGGCTTAATGACGTGATTTGCACCAATCGTGCCATAAAGCCCTGTCCCCTGCAATGCATCTATAGCTTCCCCCCGGGATCTCTGGAATTTATGCAAATCGCATCATTAAGCCCCACCCCCTTGACTAATACTTACCTGTTTTTAGCTGTAATAGGGTTTGGACGGGGTTGTTGGCGCAAATTGGGGGCAGGACTTAAGGCCGTGATTTCCATGAATCCACGGGCCTCAAGTCCCTTGCGGGAGATTTGCAGGCTCTCCTGGTTTTCAGAAGTCTTCCGGCAACCCTGACTTACTCAAGTCATTTGCGCAAGTCCCATGTCGGAACATATGCATGCACCAGATGTTCTGACAGCATAAGTACTAACGTACGTAACTAAGTTACGTACGTTAGTACTTAAGCAGAAGCGGCTGACCCTTAATTTACGCTGGTCGTATCCCTGCCATACAGGCGGGGCAAGCCATGTAAATGAGGGGGCGGGGATAGTCGAAATACTTAATGCAGGAATTTGGACACGTAAGTGTCCAGATTTCCTACCAACAGTGGGGAGCGCAGGGGGCGTGACATAGAAAGTGATGGCAGGTAAGAGCCACATGGCCCATCCAGTCTGCCCAGTTGCTTATTTAAATCTATACTGACCCTAGACCCTATTTATCCTCAATTTAGTGTGAGATTTAGGATATCCTTATATTTATCCCAAGCATGTTTACACTGCTCTCCTTTGTTACCTCTACCCCCTCAGATGGGAGGCTATTCCACTTATCTATCACCCTCTCAGTGAAGTCATTTAGCATAACTATGCATGTAATGCATTGGGGGAGTCGGGATCTACCCCATCTGCTGTAAAATCAGCACCATACTTTCCAAAACTTACTTTCAAAGGCTACAAAAAAACAACTAAATTGAAACATAAATAACTTCAGTTATCTTCTATATAAATGCAGTGAATCTTTATGATTGTGCGATATCTCTCCTTTAAATGTGAGATATTCTTCCTTATTCCCCGTGACCCCCGGATAGTCTGCAAAACACACTATCTATAAACGTTACCTACAAATGTTTATGTTGCAATATTTTGTCATTTGCTCTAATAGAAAATCAACCACTGTAAACTCCCATGTATTTCATTAGTATTTCATGAATAAATTATACATGATCTGCGCCATAATGTGTTTGGATATACGCTGAGCATGCACAACGCATTATGTTGTGAATGTCTCTCCATGTTGCTACACGCATCAGTGCATAGACAATACAGCTGAATAGACTCTCTGGTAGCTTATTGCTTTGTTTTGCATCCACACATTATTAGTGATTGATAGATTTGATCTCTTATATTTAGGATTTTAAGTGCGCAGTAAAGTTTCTAACATTATTGGCGGTGTCTCCTCCAGGCGCGATTTTCCTGAGTGATAAATTATGATATTTAAATGGGCTTTTAGTCAATTTTTTGTAATGTTTTTATACTGTATGTATTCAGGTTTGAAAATATTTTCAAATTTATAAACTACAAACGTCTGACTTGTCATCCCCAACATGCCCTCTTACCCAAATAAAGACACAGGACCTGATTCACAATTAATAGCGAGTTAAGTGCGGTCAGATCCGCACCTAATACCCCTTTCACATCACCAAGAAATACCCGGGATTTTCGCCAAAAACTCGGGTCTCTGCAAGATCCCGGTTATTTCGTGGAGATGTGAGAGGTGCCCTTCCGGTGGACCCGTGTCAGAAGACCCGGAAATTCAACCAGGGTGAAAAGAAGGGTTATTCCCAGGTCCGACACGGGTAGGGGTGCAGTGTAAAAGGTGCTACCCGGGTTTTTCAACCAGGGTAGCACCTAATGTACCTCGATTGGTGGAATTTTTTTTACTATTGCCCTGGCAACAAGTGTTGCCAGAGCAAAGGTAAACAAATTACTCACCACGATGACAACAGGGCAGGCCCAGGTCTCGGAATTTCCCGAGTCTGCCCTGCAGTGCGAAACGGGGTCTGTGACCCTGGGATCCTCTGCTGCCCCGGCAATATCCCGGG
>WWET01000757.1:398767-427527 GCA_011038615.1 Limnodynastes dumerilii | reverse complement strand
CCGGGTCTCAGACCCGGCTAAAAAGAAGGGTTTTTGCCGGCTTTTTTAAAAGCCGGCTTCACCCGTTCACACTGCGGTGAAAAGCCGGCTATTTAAATAGCTGCCGGCTTGTAAAAAATAAAAAAAAAAAGAAAGGAAAAAAAAAAGCCGGTGTTTTCAGCGCAGTCTGAACGCACCAGGCTAAAATTTTTAAAAATTTGCCCACTGCCTAAAAAACTGGCTTTTTAGGCAGTGGCAATCTGAACGCAGCATAACCCTGTTCTAGTAACTCTAGTAACTCTAGGGATTACAATAGAGTTATAAGGGGGCCGGGACACCGTGAGAACTGCCAAAATTTCAGGAGTCTCCCGTATATTTTCCGGCAGAGTCGGCAACCCTGAATTACAATGGATGCGGACTATGAATTTGTTAAAAGAACCTATTCTTCCTCGCTATATGTTACCCTGTGGATTGTGTGTAGTTTGACATGCAGCTAAACTTCTCTGCCTTCCAACAAGAAGGTATCTGGAGCACTGGTGTTTATTAGGGTACTTTGGTATGAAGGTTGGATTTGACAGAGAACTATGAATGTGTGTAATAGAACTGGGAAATGATCAGACAAGATGTGCAATTACACAGTCACAATATACCTCAAATAATACTGGAGCTATTCCTAAACATAAAGGGGCTGATTCAGAGATGCGATTTCCACGGCACTTAGGTGCGTATATTTAAGATCCTAGAAAATTCGCAAAACTGCGCATGCGTAGTAATAGTGCAACGCCATGTACGTAGCGGTTAGGAGCGTAAATTCGCTAAGAGCGTAAGTTTGAATCGATCGCAAGCACTTAAGATCTTAAGTGCTGCGAATCTTTAAGATCTTAAGGATTTGCATGGAAATGGGCGGGGGGAGGCAGGGAAATGAGGGAAAGTGGGCGCGGGCTGACACTTGGGATCTTAAATATACGCTACTACGTCACTTAAGATCTCAACTGCCAGCGCAGAGTTAGGGCTAGTCAATGGTGGTCTAAGTTTAAGATCCACCGCTGTTTGCAAGGGGAGTGACTCTTTATGCAGTGGGCTGGAACCTGCTAAGATCTTAACATTAGATGCGTATATTTGCGATCTTTTCGCAATCGCATCTCTGAATCAGCCCCTATATGCATAGATGAACAGTATTGCAAATGAGACATATGCATGCAGAACATGGTAAACTTTACTTGCAATAACATGAGGTATCATGAAACAGAAATATGAATACTACACATGTAACTGGCAGTCCTGAAGCTGGGATCATTAGGCGGAAGGCAGGGAGTGATTGTGGACTTATCTGCGATGCTATGTGCAAGTTGGAGGAGACTAATCAGACACAAGTGTCTAGCAGCACAGTCTGAAACTCCCAAGATGCACTGCTTCCAGAGGGGAGATATGGAAGCCTCTTAGGGACAATCTACTAAACAAGGCATTGAGTGGTGTGAAGCTTAACAGTAGCTATGACTCATTGAGGTAAACAATAAACAAAACGGAAGATTCTTTGCTGGATTCATGACAGAACCAAAAGTGGTGCTGATAATGGTCCCAGGCCTCCATGTGAAAGTAGGCCCCTCCCACTGTGGTGAATAAGTATGAATGTCAGGGACTGATATCCTCCTCCAAAGCATACTATATAGCGTGCGTCCTTGATAATTTTCTGTCCCAGGCCCACAATCCTGTTTAACCAGGGAGGCAAACTGGGAACCAGTCACCGGGCATAGCTTCCTTCATCAGCTCGTAGGGCGTGTCTCCCCTTCGCCATACCTTATCGCTTTACCTAGCGCCAGATATTTTGCTAACAACGCCACTACTACCGCCAACCTATGCCCCATCTGAAAATAACATGACACGTTAGTAAATACAATTGGAGGGAGGGACGGAGGGAAAGATTTATGGAAAAGAGGCTGAACCATGTGACATGCCCTAATATACCCCTAAACACCTCCCCTTTACCCTGGTAATACCCCCCTTAATTGGCCTAATGTTTTATTAACCGTTGGCCGCCTGTTGGTAATAGCAGCAGCCGGGTGTTTATCATTATTCATGCCTATATGGCATTCACTTTCTCTAGATTCCCTTTTTTTTAAGTTTTCTAAACAATGAAAATGATGGTCTAGATCCATCCTGGGCCTCACTATACAGATAAGTGCACTTTTGCTTTGTAACCACTCCATGTGTAAGGATGGACATCCGGCAACAAGGGGCTACCTTCATTTTCAGAAAAAAGAAAAGGGTGTTAGACACACCCAAAGCGAGACCACTTAATTGCACAGCTATAACTCCCTGTTTCTCAAAAAATATATCACCACAAATTATTGAAAAAATACAAAATGTTATTATTACCATACATGAATAAAAAAGGACAGAAGAACACCCTTTATTTCGAAAATATTAAGATACAGAAACCTCTCCATATATATCTTAATAATATAATCAATTGTTATAATAGACAGTGAGGGTGAAAGTACTTGATAGTATACAAGTTGTGTCAATGATGACACTGTATCAATGGTCTAGTGAGGATAGTATAAATAAATTGTAACCAAAACAGTGATACAAAGTATCAATGGTATAATGGAAACAGTATAAATATGCACAATACAGAATTGTAAATAGTCAATCAAGTGCAACAAATATACAAGGGGAAAACAGGATTTAAACAGCACAATACAGGTGAAACAACCAGTTCAAAGTACAAAAGCACTATTGCCTAGTCTAACCTAGTATCAATGATATAATAAAAGCAGTTTAAATATGCACAATACAGAGTTGTAAATAATCAATCAAGTGCAACAGATATACAAGAGAAAACAAGATTTCAACGGCACAATACAGGTGAGACTACCAATCAAAGAACAGATGCACTGTTACCTAATCTAATATCTGGAGGCTGTCCCTGTATGAAACCCCTAACGCCCTCACGACCGTACTTCACCTATTCCTGGGCTAGTAGATATCCCTACCCTAACTACCACCATATTACCCAAACTGTCGACGGAGAGATGAAGAGTCCCGCTGCACACGGGAAATAAAATGATCCTGATACCTTCATTTTCCCATCACAAGTAAACAGAAGTTTCTCAAAGTACAAAGATCAGGATGGATACATAGAGAGGGATGTGATTCGCCACTTAGAAAATCTGTCTTCCGACAGATGACTTTGCGGCATCGAGGTTCCATCTGCCGTGTGTTTTCAGCAGCCTGCCCTCAAAAAAGATGGCTCCCATGACCACACAATTTGCAAACAGTGTAATGGCAAAATGTCAGTTTTCTTAACCCAAAGCATAACCCTAGGGGCCCTTTGTTGTGAGAGGAAAGTTTGATGAAGTCGCTGGCAATTGCGCAGTAAGTAATCACTAGGCTATTATAAATGACCCCACAAGGGTTAGCGGCTAATGGTTATTGTTAGTTAATGTACAATGGTGTTTTATGGCAACCTTCTGCATATAGCTTTTTAAAGATAATTGTATTCAAAAAAAATCAAATAACAATGTGTTAAACATAAAAATAGTAATGAAAAATATAAAAACACTACAACGTGTGGACTTACAATTAAGTTTTGGATCATTGGCAAGTTCAGCTAATCACCTCCAAATGTAAACATTCCAATCAGGAAGTGACCTGCATTTATATAGTGTATATGATGTGAACTCTGGCAAGTTTAATACAAACATTGGCAAAATTTTATGCAAACACCGGCAAGTTTAATACAAATACCGGCAAGTTTACTAGGAAAAACATTTTCTGCACTCTAACTCATTTTTAATACAAATTGCTGCCAAACTCCGGCGAGTTTCACACAAACTTGCCGTCGTTTATAATAACACAAACCGTCATAGTTTAAAACTCGCTAGTGAAACTCACGCCTTAGTAAATTTGTATTTGTATTTTATAAAAAAAACTCGCCATTCAACTACAGTGATGTGCGCCGATTTTTCCTGGCACGTTACCTCGCTCCTTAGTAAAGGAGTCCGACAGCTGATTAACGCAAGTGGCATGTGTAAATCAGCTGTGGTTCAATACTGCACATGCCCAGAACCCCGGGATACGCATTGGAGCGCAGGATGTATCCATATTGTTTCCGTACGTCCAGCAGTTCCATACATGGCACAGGACAGACATCTGTGCATGCTTTATATGCACGTGGACAGGGCTTCCTATTTAAAGCGTACAGTAAGGTCTGGGTTTAGCCCAAATGTTCATTTGTCTTGTCACTTTACGTGCAGACAAGATAAGGTCGTGATATGGACACTTACATGTCCAGAAGTCCATAAATAAGTGAGGAGTGCTTTATCCACTTCCATACAGAATTATTATCGGCTGAACATACGATACCTCTCTGTATTTTCACACTCTGTTATTAGGTCTGGATTAGGCCCTCTGATTCTAAGGGCCAGATTTAAAAAGCTGCAGGAAAGAAAAATGGAGATGTTGCCCATAGCAACCAATCAGATTCTCGTTGACATTTTCTAGTATGTAATAGAAAAGTGAGAGCTAGAAACTGATTGGTTTCTATGGGCAACATCTCCACTTTTCTATTCCGGCATCTTAGTAAATCTGGCCCCTAGTCTGGATGAGCTCCAAGAGGATTCTCCTCCTTATGAACAGGGCAGTATAAAAATTGGTCACAGTCCGACATAAACCAGGGTTGCCGACTTTTTAAAGCTTCCCTCCGGGAGGAAAGCCACAGAGTATTGCAGGGGGTGGGACTTAATGATGTGATTTATGCAAAGTGTGTCATTAAGCCCTGCCCCCTGTCAATCACACATGTGATCTCTAGTGTTTCAGGGATGGATGGGGCTTGATGACATCATCAAGTCCCACCCATACCTAGTAACTTTAGGGATTACAATATAGATTAATAGCTGGTCAGGGCTTGCGGGAGATTTGCCGGCTCTCCCAGGAGAACTGTCGAAATTTCGTGAGTCTCCCGGATATTCCGGGAGAGTCGGCAACCCTGACATAATCATACAGTAGGTTCGCAAAACTCTGAAGTGATTCCAACCCAATGCCAGTAATACTATTTTGCTTAAGGAGATGTTTACCAAAAGATGCCAACTACAAAAAATTGTTTGGTGGAAAATTACCCCTTAGGGTTCATATGTGTGGCCCTTTGACGATTACCCCATGCACTTCCTTCATAATCTGTCTCTTTGCTGTTTTGTTTCCTGACAATTGTTCTTACCCACAATCCTTTGGGGGGGACTCTTTTCACGCCATTTTGGAGTTGCCCTATTTGCTGGCGTTCCATGAATTTACTGTCATTCTTGTAGTTTATAGCAGTGAATTCCACTATCGATATAATTACTTCTCTGTCCTGCTTCAGTAAAAAACATTCATATTGTTTCAAATCAACATCATATTAGGACTGTTCCAAAATAACCCTGTAAAAATTACCTAACAGGGAGCGTTTATGACTCAACTTTATAGCATGATAAGAACATTTTATGACCGCAGCATATAACAACAGTATAAATGTCAGGAGATGATGCTTCAAAAACACTGCATCGCTCATAGATTGCTTGTTTGACTTGAGGAATATTTTAATCCTTGGAGAAAGAAACACAGCACTATAGGATACTTACAGTAGTAGGAATTATTATTATTATTATTATTATTATTATGAATATTATTATTATTTTTTTTTAATAACAGGGTTTATTTTAAGTTTTGTTTAATTACCATGGAAACCACAGTTATAAAATATTGTCCATCCCTCTTCAGCCACCACATGACCACAGTGGGCCTGACCCACAGATTAGAAGGAAATAAGAATGAGCAGATTGCAAAACAACGCACCAAAGTTGCAAGTCAACTCCCATGACACTCCCCTTGGGCCTGATCCTGAATAGCTTTGCAGCCGATCTGTGCATGCGCCGGGCAGATGTTGCCCGGCGTTGCTACGGCAACGCCCGATCCTGGATCGGGCGTCCGTAGCAGCGCCGTAGGGACGCTGGAGGGGACGTCCCCCACCGTCCCTACGTACAGGTTAGTGCAGGTGGGCGGGGGGGAACTGGTTAAATGAGGGTGGGAGGTCGGGCTAAGCAGCCATATGCTCCTGTGCGAGCGTATGGCCCCTTCCTTACGCCGGCTGAAGTTAGGGTAGCCTTCAGCCGGCTTAAGGAAGGGGCCATACGTCCGCACAGGGGGAGTGTCAAGGTAAGTGAACGCCGATACGCTGTGCTTTAGTAAGCACAGCGCATCGGCGTACCTCTGGATCAGTCACCTTGTTCTTACGGGTCCCGGAATGTCCGGGAGACTCCTGGAATTCGGGCAGTTCTCCCGGTATCCCAGAAGAGCTGGCAAATCTCATGCAGAGGGCTTAAGGCAACACCACGGTCTGAAGTTCAGCCCCCCTGCCTGGCAACACTAGTATCCTAGTATTCCTAGGAACAGGGAGGGGCTTGATGACGCAATTTGCGATTTTGCTGAAGTATGTGCAGACCAGTCAGCCCTATTTACATGCCTCCCCCCACCCACTTTTCTTAACTTTCAACTTACGGAGTACTGGCCCGCCCCTTCTTATGGATCTCATCAGGCACGCAGTCGCACTCTGTGCATAACTGGTTTACATTTGGATCGCATAAATTTGCATAAAATCGCCAAGATACACACACGGCCTGCGTATATTTAGATACGTTATTAAGTGTGAATCAGGGCCAGACTCTTCAAATAAAAAATGACAAATAATGATGTGAGTGTGACTATTTACCCACGCATGATTCATGATCCTAAAACAGAATATATTGTTTTCAAGAAGGATAGGTACAAAGAAAAAAGGGAAAATAATATACAGGCCTAAAACATAGAAAGAAAGAAAGAAAGAAAGAAAGAAAGAAAGAAAGAAAGAAAGAAAGAAAGAAAGAAAGAAAGAAAGAAAGAAAGAAAGAAAGAAAGAAAGAAAGAAAGAAAGAAAGAAAGAAAGAAAGAAAGAAAGAAAGAAAGAAAGAAAGAAAGAAAGAAAGAAAGAAAGAAAGAAAGAAAGAAAGAAAGAAAGAAAGAAAGAAAGAAAGAAAGAAAGAAAGAAAGAAAGAAAGAAAGAAAGAAAGAAAGAAAGAAAGGAAGGAAGGAAGGAAGGAAGGAAGGAAGGGAGAGAAAATAGTTTTCAAGGCTAACTCAAGCCAAAAAGTTATAAGCTAAATATCCTTTTTGTACATTACTGATTAAGAATAGCCCTGGGCCAAATCAAAGTTACACCAAAGGAACAAGTGTCATGTTACCAAAGAGCAAAGAGACAGATTATGAGGGTAACAAATGGCCCAGGGCAGATGCCTGAAGTGCTGGGCCTTAGGGGGTGGCATGGAGGGAATTAGGAACCCAAATGTTGCAACCATGGATATTGGGAAGGGAGTCTTAGGGTTGGGTTGCGAGGAAGGGAGTCTTAGGGTTAGGCTATGGGGAAAGGAGTATTAGGGTTAGGCTGCGGGGAAGGTGAGTCTTAGGTTTATGTTATGGGGAAAGGAGTGTTAGGGTTAGGCTATGGGAAGGGGACTCTTAGGTTTAGGCTATTGGGAGGGGAGTCTTAGGGTTAGGTTTGTGGGGAAGGGACGCATAGGGTTAGGCTGTGGGGAAGGGAGGGTTAGAGTCAGGCTACGGAGAAGGAAGGGTAAGGGTCATGGAAGGGAAGGGTTAGGGTAAGGATTAGGGAAAGGGTTGAGGTAAAATTTATACTTACCATTTGGAGCTCCGTCTTCGATGCTCTGAGTATCAGTTGCTTTGCCTTTCAAAATAGGGCATTTCCACACTCATATAGGCTGCCCATGATTTGTGTTCAGTTTTATGGCACACTGGATGCGATCAGTTCTGCCCGGTATATTTTGGCTATATATGGCTCATGCATTGATTTGTGGATTGTATGTCTGTCCTAAACAACCATCTTCTGTTGTATTCCAGGTGTATACTGTAATGGGACATTCGACCAGTTTGCTTGTTGGCCGTTTTCAGCCCCAGGAAATATTTCGGTTCCCTGTCCGTGGTATCTGCCTACGACACAGGAAGGTAATGACAGCACTCTATGATATGTAAGATTACACTAGATTACACTAGCAGGTATGGCAGTACTAACAAAGCCTTATCCTAAATATTATCTGGCTCCATCCTTATAGAGTAATATTGTGACTTAGTGCTGACACAGAAACGGGCAAAAATATCTAGAGAGATGTCATATATCAATGTATCCCTTACTGTCCTATGGGTTGTAAGAAGGCCTCTTCTTCATTTCATTTTGGTGTATTGTTCCCATGGAATATGTTGAAGTCAAGAAAAATTAACTCTTTCATTTCTGAATTTATTTGTTGTGCATAGTTTCCATCAGGGCCATTTCTAGGGGCGGGCAAGCCATGCTATTGCATGGGGCGTGCCCCTAGGTGATTTAAAGGAGGCACCCAGCAGGGCAGACCCTCTTTGGTCACGATGCCCCCCCCCCTCCGGGCCATCACATAGACCGCACAGGATATACAGGGCTCGTCCGGGACCAATTCTATTTCCCTAAATAACGCTGCCTCACATATGTATATCCTGTACAGTCTGTGTAAATGATGCTGGCTGCATCATGCTGTTCCAGCAGAGCCCCGCAGAGGAAGGAGCAAGAAACAGTAGACATCCAGGGTAATACATTTTAAAATAGAAGGAGCAGAAATCTCCTGGACACAATGGAGGCTGGACACAATAGGGACACAATGGAGGCTGGACACAATAGGGACACAATAGAGGCTGGGCACAATAGAGGGGGGCCTTTCCCTCCCCCCTCATAAAGAGTTACAAGCAAATACAGCATCTACTGACTAGTATTTAACAATCCAATACAGACATGTATAGTGAACTGTGCAATGCTGCTAGTCACTTCCATCCAAGTGACCACCACCCGAAACATATAGCATCCTAGTTACCACCAGTGCATAAGGATGAATGTCAGTGACTGGCATCCTCCTCCAAAGCATACTGTGGGCCCTTGATCATTTTCAGCCCCAGGCCCACATGGCCCTCAATCCGGCCCTAGGTCTCCCCTGTTTCTGCTTTACGAGAGCTGACCCCTACCTTAAGATTTCCACAAAGTCCTCACTTAAAATGGCGATGTTTCGGAAGTTAGGATCACATGTAAAGGCTAAACCCAGTCCTTACTATACGATACCCATACCCCCCCTCCCAACTCTCGGATTCACAATAACGCTAAACGCCCCGTCGCGTTCCATTGTTGGAAAGCGTTCCATTACAGATTGCTGGATTTTGCGGATTCAGTTCTGTAATGGAATAGCGTAAATGCACACTTGCAAAATGTGGTTGTTTTCTGCCATCTGCGAGTGTGAAAATACCCTTTTGAAGTTTGGATCTGGTCCCATGCTATTCGCCCTTCATCCCTATTGTGACTATTTTAGTTGTATCTTGTTTAGTTTGTATTCCTGCTTCCTTTTCATAGATAAATCTATATTTAGCAAGGGACTAACACAGCAGCGTAATGACATTTTCACCTCCTGGCTACAAACGATCTAAAACCAAGTGTAATTATATTTATACCGAAACCTCCACAAAGGAAACTAAACATTTCTAGTAAAGATTATATGACTTGACACATGTTGGGGTAGTCGTTTAATCTTCGTGTCACCAGAGGGCTCAAGTATTCCAACGGATCCGAGTTTTCTGTCATATGCAGCGCATGGTGTTTGATCTTTTGATGTTAAAATATTATTGTTGTAACATAAAGGATGAAAACAATCTTCAAGCACAACGGTTTATTCCATATGGCTTTTAGCATCAAGACATGACATTGTAAAGTCAAAAGATATAAAATGTATTTAAAAAAAACCCAAACAAATCTATTTAATGAAGAAAATGTATTTCACAATAGTCAGCACAGCGTAATTCAGCTTTAATGACCTTATCCAGACAGGAAAGTAAACCCAATGGCCATAGGCAGAAGGTGACAAACTCAATCCTCACAGCAAAGAGGCGGGGTCTCAGTCTGGATGGGCGGGACTAGGCAGAGCCAGTTGGGACTGGGGGCAGAGCTGGGTGGGATCACTGCCTGATAGAAGCTGTCAGAGGCTGACAATTTAAAACAGCACTCGGCGTGAGTTATGGTTCACGTATGCCCACAGATCCACACCTGCACTGTTCACGCCTCTGCAGCAACAACCCCTCCCCTCGCAACAAATTTCCGATAGTCAAATATGATGGTGGTTCAGAAGTCTGTATCGGTACCTGTGCCTCACATGGTAATACCAAGTCACGCTGCAAAGAAAAAGTCCTCTTATAAGTGGAGACAGCCGAAAGATCATTTTTGGATTTTTCGGATTCTAAAGTGCTGAAAATGCCGATCAGCATACTTACCCATTTATTTTTTGGAAACCAACAAACTCGTTGCATTGGAAGCAGCTGGACCTGTCGCACCCACTGCAGACTCAACTGCAGAGGTGAGTATCACTCCTAGGGTAATGAAAGGGGGGGGGTTAGAGTAATAGGAGGGAGGGTTAGGGTCAGCCTGCGTGTAGGGGAGTCTTAGGGTTAGGCTGCGGGGAATGGAGTTTTAGGGTTAGGCATTGTGCGTAGAGTTCTGTACTTCCTGTCTGGACGCATTGTGCGTAGAGTTCTGTACTTCCTGTCTGGACGCATTGTGCGTAGAGTTCTGTACTTCCTGTCTGGACGCATTGTGCGTAGAGTTCTGTACTTCCTGTCTGGACGCATTGTGCGTAGAGTTCTGTACTTCCTGTCTGGACGCATTGTGCGTAGAGTTCTGTACTTCCTGTCTGGACGCATTGTGCGTAGAGTTCTGTACTTCCTGTCTGGACGCATTGTGCGTAGAGTTCTGTACTTCCTGTCTGGACGCATTGTGCGTAGAGTTCTGTACTTCCTGTCTGGACGCATTGTGCGTAGAGTTCTGTACTTCCTGTCTGGACGCATTGTGCGTAGAGTTCTGTACTTCCTGTCTGGACGCATTGTGCGTAGAGTTCTGTACTTCCTGTCTGGACGCATTGTGCGTAGAGTTCTGTACTTCCTGTCTGGACGCATTGTGCGTAGAGTTCTGTACTTCCTGTCTGGACGCATTGTGCGTAGAGTTCTGTACTTCCTGTCTGGACGCATTGTGCGTAGAGTTCTGTACTTCCTGTCTGGACGCATTGTGCGTAGAGTTCTGTACTTCCTGTCTGGACGCATTGTGCGTAGAGTTCTGTACTTCCTGTCTGGACGCATTGTGCGTAGAGTTCTGTACTTCCTGTCTGGACGCATTGTGCGTAGAGTTCTGTACTTCCTGTCTGGACGCATTGTGCGTAGAGTTCTGTACTTCCTGTCTGGACGCATTGTGCGTAGAGTTCTGTACTTCCTGTCTGGACGCATTGTGCGTAGAGTTCTGTACTTCCTGTCTGGACGCATTGTGCGTAGAGTTCTGTACTTCCTGTCTGGACGCATTGTGCGTAGAGTTCTGTACTTCCTGTCTGGACGCATTGTGCGTAGAGTTCTGTACTTCCTGTCTGGACGCATTGTGCGTAGAGTTCTGTACTTCCTGTCTGGACGCATTGTGCGTAGAGTTCTGTACTTCCTGTCTGGACGCATTGTGCGTAGAGTTCTGTACTTCCTGTCTGGACGCATTGTGCGTAGAGTTCTGTACTTCCTGTCTGGACGCATTGTGCGTAGAGTTCTGTACTTCCTGTCTGGACGCATTGTGCGTAGAGTTCTGTACTTCCTGTCTGGACGCATTGTGCGTAGAGTTCTGTACTTCCTGTCTGGACGCATTGTGCGTAGAGTTCTGTACTTCCTGTCTGGACGCATTGTGCGTAGAGTTCTGTACTTCCTGTCTGGACGCATTGTGCGTAGAGTTCTGTACTTCCTGTCTGGACGCATTGTGCGTAGAGTTCTGTACTTCCTGTCTGGACGCATTGTGCGTAGAGTTCTGTACTTCCTGTCTGGACGCATTGTGCGTAGAGTTCTGTACTTCCTGTCTGGACGCATTGTGCGTAGAGTTCTGTACTTCCTGTCTGGACGCATTGTGCGTAGAGTTCTGTACTTCCTGTCTGGACGCATTGTGCGTAGAGTTCTGTACTTCCTGTCTGGACGCATTGTGCGTAGAGTTCTGTACTTCCTGTCTGGACGCATTGTGCGTAGAGTTCTGTACTTCCTGTCTGGACGCATTGTGCGTAGAGTTCTGTACTTCCTGTCTGGACGCATTGTGCGTAGAGTTCTGTACTTCCTGTCTGGACGCATTGTGCGTAGAGTTCTGTACTTCCTGTCTGGACGCATTGTGCGTAGAGTTCTGTACTTCCTGTCTGGACGCATTGTGCGTAGAGTTCTGTACTTCCTGTCTGGACGCATTGTGCGTAGAGTTCTGTACTTCCTGTCTGGACGCATTGTGCGTAGAGTTCTGTACTTCCTGTCTGGACGCATTGTGCGTAGAGTTCTGTACTTCCTGTCTGGACGCATTGTGCGTAGAGTTCTGTACTTCCTGTCTGGACGCATTGTGCGTAGAGTTCTGTACTTCCTGTCTGGACGCATTGTGCGTAGAGTTCTGTACTTCCTGTCTGGACGCATTGTGCGTAGAGTTCTGTACTTCCTGTCTGGACGCATTGTGCGTAGAGTTCTGTACTTCCTGTCTGGACGCATTGTGCGTAGAGTTCTGTACTTCCTGTCTGGACGCATTGTGCGTAGAGTTCTGTACTTCCTGTCTGGACGCATTGTGCGTAGAGTTCTGTACTTCCTGTCTGGACGCATTGTGCGTAGAGTTCTGTACTTCCTGTCTGGACGCATTGTGCGTAGAGTTCTGTACTTCCTGTCTGGACGCATTGTGCGTAGAGTTCTGTACTTCCTGTCTGGACGCATTGTGCGTAGAGTTCTGTACTTCCTGTCTGGACGCATTGTGCCGCAGAGTTCTGTACTTCCTGTCTGGACGCATTGTGCCGCAGAGTTCTGTACTTCCTGTCTGGACGCATTGTGCCGCAGAGTTCTGTACTTCCTGTCTGGACGCATTGTGCCGCAGAGTTCTGTACTTCCTGTCTGGACGCATTGTGCCGCAGAGTTCTGTACTTCCTGTCTGGACGCATTGTGCCGCAGAGTTCTGTACTTCCTGTCTGGACGCATTGTCCGCAGAGTTCTGTACTTCCTGTCTGGACGCATTGTACCGCAGAGTTCTGTACTTCCTGTCTGGACGCATTGTGCCGCAGGCCTAGCCCTATAAATCACACAAATGTGATGAGCGGTGTAAAACACAGCTAAAAACTCCAGATCAACAGGCCCAGTCCAGCTCTGAGAAACATAGGACTTTACTAATGAAAAACGCAGACAGACAGTTCCGAGGGAGGAATCCATAGAATGTGCGGCTTAACCCTGGAATTTATTTACAGTTTTCGACTGGTACTATATAAGCAATGGCAGGTACGGGATCCTGTGTACAACCACCTGGCCATTCCAAAGCAAAATATTATTGCTTATACTACAAGAAATGTATAAACTCAGACCTTTTTATTTATTCCCTCTGGGAGATCTCGGAGGGTAGATATAGATTCCAATATGGAAGATGGGCTTAATAAAACGAATTATGCAAATCACAACATTAAGCTCCGCCCCCTGGCAATCACTACTATAGGGCCGTATTCAGAGATGCTTTTTTTCCAAATTCGTGCGCATGTAGCAAGCCACACCCACCAACACCCATGACACTCCCCTCTCACGGCCATGCACTCGTAGACTTACGCCTCCATAGAGCACCTCTAACTTTACGTGTGTTCTTATGTGCGTATATGTATTCCGTACGTGCGATTCTATGTAACCGCGTCTTCAAAGACTCATTTAAATGTCTCCCCCACCCTCTTTCACGTAACTTTTCAGGTACGTATTTCAACCCCACCCCTCCGTACGCATGTCCCCAAGTGCGATTCACATGTCCGTGCTTAAAGCACTTCCGTGCGCATATTCCACGTAATTTCTGTAAATAAAGTTACCACGCACGCATGCGAAGTTAAAACGTACCCAAAAATACGCACGCAACTTCACGTGAAAAGGGATCTGTGAATACGGCCCATAATCCCTAGCGTTCCAGGGGGTTGGCGGGGCTTGATGCTGTCATCATGTCCCGCCCATCCCTAGTAACGATAGGGATTACAATAGAGATTGACAGGGGGCTGGGAATTACGAGGCATTTGCCGGCTCTTGGGATAATGAGACAACTGCCCAAATTTCAGAAGTCTCCCAGATATTACGGAAGACTCGGCAACCCTGAAATATGTATGAATCAACCAAGCAATGGGTGATCTCCCTAACTCCCTGAAGTGTTGGCAATCTTCCTGATGCTGATTCAGTTCCAGAAGTAATTGCGGTATGATGACAGACTTTAGAAATGCAACATGACTTTTATACAGGGTTATTGACATTCTATTCTATTACTTCTCCCTGGGAGATCTCGGAGGGCAGAAACAGATGCCAGTATGTGCACAGGGCTTAATTGCGTACTGCACCCCCACCCCATGTCCATCAATACTACTGTTATTCATTGCGTTACTAGGTGTGGGCGGGGCTTGATGACACAAATGACATCAAGCTCCACCCAATCCCTAGTAAAACTAGAATTTAGAGTACTGATAAACAGGGGGTGGGGCTTGAGGTTGTGATTTGAATAAACTCATGGCTTCAAGCCCATAGCAGGAGATTTTCCAGCTCTCTCGGGATACCAGGAGGAATGCTTGAATTTCAGGGGTCTTCATATTTCCAGGAGAATCGGCAACCCTGCTTTAATAATGGAAACAGAAATGGAAAATGGGTGTACACAAGTACACAGGTCAGACTCAGATCCAACTAGAAACATAGGACCTGATCCCGACCTACGCTTGCCGGCATTAATACGCCAGACGCAAGCGTAAAAAGCCGATCTGCGCATGAGCCGGGCAGATGTTGCCCGGCATAGCTCCGTAGCTCCATAGCAGCAGCGTAGTAATGCTGGAGGGGGCGTTCCCCAGCGTTACTATGCTGCAGTTAGTGTAGTAAGGGGGGGGGAGGTAGGGTAATGAGGCTGGGAGGGTGGCGTTTGCGTTGCACCGCCACCGTCCCAGCGTATTTACACTCGCTTACGCCGGCTGAAGTTAGGATAGCCTTCAGCCAGCATAAGCGAGTGTTAATACGTTTGAATAAGGGGGAGTGTTGGGGGAGTGCTGCGATGTTACGCTGAGCATTAGAACACTCAGTGTAACATCGCAGGTCTGGATCAGGCCCATAGAAACATAGAAAGTGACGGCAGATAAGAGCCACATGGCCCATCCAGTAACTGGGCTGTGATTGGTAACCAACAGCATTTGCCTCTTTATGTATATGCTGACACATAATCGGAATTGTGGCCTGTGTTTCACATGATGCTTCCGTTGATAACGACCCGAGACCCTCCTTTATATTTTTCCTGTGTCCTAATGACAACAGGTAACTTGACGATCGTAGCATTGCTGGACATCTTAAATAAATATGGATACAAGCAATACTTATGATTTATATTTATGTGCCGGTCATCCATGCTTGTTGTAATGTGTATATTCATCGTGTCTGTTTCACTTTAGGAAGCACCGGATACACGTACAGACACTGCACTGAGCAGGGTACTTGGCAAACGAGAGAGAACTCTACAGATATTTGGCGTGATATCACAGAATGTTATGCAAATAATCCCCTCAAACAAAATGTGAGTTGATCTATGACTTTCACTCCTCCCTCCTAATCCCCAGGGATTGCTTCATGTGCAGATAATACCGTATTCCTCGTGTGCAACACAGTACATTGCAAATTTCTACAACATGCTTTAAGTTGTGTTGAAATAGTTGTTAACTGAACTCTAAAACTAAATCCAAGGATGGTCGGTATCAGTGTGTATATAAATGGAGAGGTGCAGCCAGGGACCAACAGTGACCACTGTGTAACTACAAGGAACAAAAGACAGATCCGACGCTCCAAACACACATTATACAACACTATGGGTCGGATTCACACTTAAGAACGTGTTAGGTTCTTAAATATAAGCAACTAGTAGCAAGGCAACTCCCTCGTTACGTTCCCGGTTTTCAGGTTCTTAAGAGGCTTACGAGTGCCATAAATGCCTCCATCCACCCAATCTTCGTATCTGCTGAGTTAATTATTCACGGGAAGTCCCTTTCTGCGTAAGTTACAAGGGACCCAGAGACATTAGGCTTGTAGTGTTGAATCACAGCATTTGCGTTCCTAAGTCCAACGTAGATAGCGTTTTAAAGTTACTACACATGCAAAGTATATCCCTTCCTAAATAAACACACAAACACATCTCTGTAACTCTGTAACAAGAAAACAAGCACATAAACACGTGAGGACACAATATTGACAGTAAGACTAAAGTACAGTCTATCCTCAACGCCCCTGTGAGATGCATCTTTCTCTCTCGCCAGTCCACCTCCACATCTCCTCTCTCTGCCAAGCACTGCACCGGCTCCCCATCCGCTACCAAATCCTATTCAATCTCTTCACCTCACCTGCTAAGCTCTCTCCAGCTCCACAGCTCCCTACATCTCCAACCTCATCCCCACTCACACTCCCTCTCTCCCTCTTCATTTCGCTAATGACCGCCACTTAACTACCCATCTCATTACCACGTCCCATTTCTGCATTCAAGACTTCTCTCGCGCTGCCCCGCGTTCCCAACAATTATCTAAGACTATCCCCTAGCTTACAGATCTTTATAACGGTCACTCAAAACATACTTCTTTATAAAATCCTATACATTCAACACTTAAACCTCTTCCCTGTCCTCCTCTACCGCTATTCTCACCTCTCCTCTCCTTCACTATTTACCTCCCCTTTTGTCTACCCACCCAAGACCATCTCTGTCTCCAATCATCTTCCCCTCTACCTGTGTCCCGACTCAGTGTCTCCTGTCTGTCCCCCCCAACCCACTAAGATTGGAAGCTCTCACGCGCAGGGCCCTCCATCCTCCTGTCCTCCACCTCTCTGAACCTTATCTCCGTATCAGCTTTGGTTCATCAGAATCTGAGTTGTATTGAGTTTCTCTGTTTTGTGTTTCATCTTTCTGTCATAACCTGTGTCACCTTATTAATCATTTTGTTTATACTGTGTATTCTGTACAGTGCTGTGAACCTTTTTAGGCATGATCACCACTGATATAGGGGTATAGGCATGATCACCACTGATATAGGGGTATAGGCATGATCACCACTGATATAGGGGTATAGGCATGATCACCACTGATATAGGGGTATAGGCATGATCACCACTGATATAGGGGTATAGGCATGATCACCACTGATATAGGGGTATAGGCATGATCACCACTGATATAGGGGTATAGGCATGATCACCACTGATATAGGGGTATAGGCATGATCACCACTGATATAGGGGTATAGGCATGATCACCACTGATATAGGGGTATAGGCATGATCACCACTGATATAGGGGTATAGGCATGATCACCACTGATATAGGGGTATAGGCATGATCACCACTGATATAGGGGTATAGGCATGATCACCACTGATATAGGGGTATAGGCATGATCACCACTGATATAGGGGTATAGGCATGATCACCACTGATATAGGGGTATAGGCATGATCACCACTGATATAGGGGTATAGGCATGATCACCACTGATATAGGGGTATAGGCATGATCACCACTGATATAGGGGTATAGGCATGATCACCACTGATATAGGGGTATAGGCATGATCACCACTGATATAGGGGTATAGGCATGATCACCACTGATATAGGGGTATAGGCATGATCACCACTGATATAGGGGTATAGGCATGATCACCACTGATATAGGGGTATAGGCATGATCACCACTGATATAGGGGTATAGGCATGATCACCACTGATATAGGGGTATAGGCATGATCACCACTGATATAGGGGTATAGGCATGATCACCACTGATATAGGGGTATAGGCATGATCACCACTGATATAGGGGTATAGGCATGATCACCACTGATATAGGGGTATAGGCATGATCACCACTGATATAGGGGTATAGGCATGATCACCACTGATATAGGGGTATAGGCATGATCACCACTGATATAGGGGTATAGGCATGATCACCACTGATATAGGGGTATAGGCATGATCACCACTGATATAGGGGTATAGGCATGATCACCACTGATATAGGGGTATAGGCATGATCACCACTGATATAGGGGTATAGGCATGATCACCACTGATATAGGGGTATAGGCATGATCACCACTGATATAGGGGTATAGGCATGATCACCACTGATATAGGGGTATAGGCATGATCACCACTGATATAGGGGTATAGGCATGATCACCACTGATATAGGGGTATAGGCATGATCACCACTGATATAGGGGTATAGGCATGATCACCACTGATATAGGGGTATAGGCATGATCACCACTGATATAGGGGTATAGGCATGATCACCACTGATATAGGGGTATAGGCATGATCACCACTGATATAGGGGTATAGGCATGATCACCACTGATATAGGGGTATAGGCATGATCACCACTGATATAGGGGTATAGGCATGATCACCACTGATATAGGGGTATAGGCATGATCACCACTGATATAGGGGTATAGGCATGATCACCACTGATATAGGGGTATAGGCATGATCACCACTGATATAGGGGTATAGGCATGATCACCACTGATATAGGGGTATAGGCATGATCACCACTGATATAGGGGTATAGGCATGATCACCACTGATATAGGGGTATAGGCATGATCACCACTGATATAGGGGTATAGGCATGATCACCACTGATATAGGGGTATAGGCATGATCACCACTGATATAGGGGTATAGGCATGATCACCACTGATATAGGGGTATAGGCATGATCACCACTGATATAGGGGTATAGGCATGATCACCACTGATATAGGGGTATAGGCATGATCACCACTGATATAGGGGTATAGGCATGATCACCACTGATATAGGGGTATAGGCATGATCACCACTGATATAGGGGTATAGGCATGATCACCACTGATATAGGGGTATAGGCATGATCACCACTGATATAGGGGTATAGGCATGATCACCACTGATATAGGGGTATAGGCATGATCACCACTGATATAGGGGTATAGGCATGATCACCACTGATATAGGGGTATAGGCATGATCACCACTGATATAGGGGTATAGGCATGATCACCACTGATATAGGGGTATAGGCATGATCACCACTGATATAGGGGTATAGGCATGATCACCACTGATATAGGGGTATAGGCATGATCACCACTGATATAGGGGTATAGGCATGATCACCACTGATATAGGGGTATAGGCATGATCACCACTGATATAGGGGTATAGGCATGATCACCACTGATATAGGGGTATAGGCATGATCACCACTGATATAGGGGTATAGGCATGATCACCACTGATATAGGGGTATAGGCATGATCACCACTGATATAGGGGTATAGGCATGATCACCACTGATATAGGGGTATAGGCATGATCACCACTGATATAGGGGTATAGGCATGATCACCACTGATATAGGGGTATAGGCATGATCACCACTGATATAGGGGTATAGGCATGATCACCACTGATATAGGGGTATAGGCATGATCACCACTGATATAGGGGTATAGGCATGATCACCACTGATATAGGGGTATAGGCATGATCACCACTGATATAGGGGTATAGGCATGATCACCACTGATATAGGGGTATAGGCATGATCACCACTGATATAGGGGTATAGGCATGATCACCACTGATATAGGGGTATAGGCATGATCACCACTGATATAGGGGTATAGGCATGATCACCACTGATATAGGGGTATAGGCATGATCACCACTGATATAGGGGTATAGGCATGATCACCACTGATATAGGGGTATAGGCATGATCACCACTGATATAGGGGTATAGGCATGATCACCACTGATATAGGGGTATAGGCATGATCACCACTGATATAGGGGTATAGGCATGATCACCACTGATATAGGGGTATAGGCATGATCACCACTGATATAGGGGTATAGGCATGATCACCACTGATATAGGGGTATAGGCATGATCACCACTGATATAGGGGTATAGGCATGATCACCACTGATATAGGGGTATAGGCATGATCACCACTGATATAGGGGTATAGGCATGATCACCACTGATATAGGGGTATAGGCATGATCACCACTGATATAGGGGTATAGGCATGATCACCACTGATATAGGGGTATAGGCATGATCACCACTGATATAGGGGTATAGGCATGATCACCACTGATATAGGGGTATAGGCATGATCACCACTGATATAGGGGTATAGGCATGATCACCACTGATATAGGGGTATAGGCATGATCACCACTGATATAGGGGTATAGGCATGATCACCACTGATATAGGGGTATAGGCATGATCACCACTGATATAGGGGTATAGGCATGATCACCACTGATATAGGGGTATAGGCATGATCACCACTGATATAGGGGTATAGGCATGATCACCACTGATATAGGGGTATAGGCATGATCACCACTGATATAGGGGTATAGGCATGATCACCACTGATATAGGGGTATAGGCATGATCACCACTGATATAGGGGTATAGGCATGATCACCACTGATATAGGGGTATAGGCATGATCACCACTGATATAGGGGTATAGGCATGATCACCACTGATATAGGGGTATAGGCATGATCACCACTGATATAGGGGTATAGGCATGATCACCACTGATATAGGGGTATAGGCATGATCACCACTGATATAGGGGTATAGGCATGATCACCACTGATATAGGGGTATAGGCATGATCACCACTGATATAGGGGTATAGGCATGATCACCACTGATATAGGGGTATAGGCATGATCACCACTGATATAGGGGTATAGGCATGATCACCACTGATATAGGGGTATAGGCATGATCACCACTGATATAGGGGTATAGGCATGATCACCACTGATATAGGGGTATAGGCATGATCACCACTGATATAGGGGTATAGGCATGATCACCACTGATATAGGGGTATAGGCATGATCACCACTGATATAGGGGTATAGGCATGATCACCACTGATATAGGGGTATAGGCATGATCACCACTGATATAGGGGTATAGGCATGATCACCACTGATATAGGGGTATAGGCATGATCACCACTGATATAGGGGTATAGGCATGATCACCACTGATATAGGGGTATAGGCATGATCACCACTGATATAGGGGTATAGGCATGATCACCACTGATATAGGGGTATAGGCATGATCACCACTGATATAGGGGTATAGGCATGATCACCACTGATATAGGGGTATAGGCATGATCACCACTGATATAGGGGTATAGGCATGATCACCACTGATATAGGGGTATAGGCATGATCACCACTGATATAGGGGTATAGGCATGATCACCACTGATATAGGGGTATAGGCATGATCACCACTGATATAGGGGTATAGGCATGATCACCACTGATATAGGGGTATAGGCATGATCACCACTGATATAGGGGTATAGGCATGATCACCACTGATATAGGGGTATAGGCATGATCACCACTGATATAGGGGTATAGGCATGATCACCACTGATATAGGGGTATAGGCATGATCACCACTGATATAGGGGTATAGGCATGATCACCACTGATATAGGGGTATAGGCATGATCACCACTGATATAGGGGTATAGGCATGATCACCACTGATATAGGGGTATAGGCATGATCACCACTGATATAGGGGTATAGGCATGATCACCACTGATATAGGGGTATAGGCATGATCACCACTGATATAGGGGTATAGGCATGATCACCACTGATATAGGGGTATAGGCATGATCACCACTGATATAGGGGTATAGGCATGATCACCACTGATATAGGGGTATAGGCATGATCACCACTGATATAGGGGTATAGGCATGATCACCACTGATATAGGGGTATAGGCATGATCACCACTGATATAGGGGTATAGGCATGATCACCACTGATATAGGGGTATAGGCATGATCACCACTGATATAGGGGTATAGGCATGATCACCACTGATATAGGGGTATAGGCATGATCACCACTGATATAGGGGTATAGGCATGATCACCACTGATATAGGGGTATAGGCATGATCACCACTGATATAGGGGTATAGGCATGATCACCACTGATATAGGGGTATAGGCATGATCACCACTGATATAGGGGTATAGGCATGATCACCACTGATATAGGGGTATAGGCATGATCACCACTGATATAGGGGTATAGGCATGATCACCACTGATATAGGGGTATAGGCATGATCACCACTGATATAGGGGTATAGGCATGATCACCACTGATATAGGGGTATAGGCATGATCACCACTGATATAGGGGTATAGGCATGATCACCACTGATATAGGGGTATAGGCATGATCACCACTGATATAGGGGTATAGGCATGATCACCACTGATATAGGGGTATAGGCATGATCACCACTGATATAGGGGTATAGGCATGATCACCACTGATATAGGGGTATAGGCATGATCACCACTGATATAGGGGTATAGGCATGATCACCACTGATATAGGGGTATAGGCATGATCACCACTGATATAGGGGTATAGGCATGATCACCACTGATATAGGGGTATAGGCATGATCACCACTGATATAGGGGTATAGGCATGATCACCACTGATATAGGGGTATAGGCATGATCACCACTGATATAGGGGTATAGGCATGATCACCACTGATATAGGGGTATAGGCATGATCACCACTGATATAGGGGTATAGGCATGATCACCACTGATATAGGGGTATAGGCATGATCACCACTGATATAGGGGTATAGGCATGATCACCACTGATATAGGGGTATAGGCATGATCACCACTGATATAGGGGTATAGGCATGATCACCACTGATATAGGGGTATAGGCATGATCACCACTGATATAGGGGTATAGGCATGATCACCACTGATATAGGGGTATAGGCATGATCACCACTGATATAGGGGTATAGGCATGATCACCACTGATATAGGGGTATAGGCATGATCACCACTGATATAGGGGTATAGGCATGATCACCACTGATATAGGGGTATAGGCATGATCACCACTGATATAGGGGTATAGGCATGATCACCACTGATATAGGGGTATAGGCATGATCACCACTGATATAGGGGTATAGGCATGATCACCACTGATATAGGGGTATAGGCATGATCACCACTGATATAGGGGTATAGGCATGATCACCACTGATATAGGGGTATAGGCATGATCACCACTGATATAGGGGTATAGGCATGATCACCACTGATATAGGGGTATAGGCATGATCACCACTGATATAGGGGTATAGGCATGATCACCACTGATATAGGGGTATAGGCATGATCACCACTGATATAGGGGTATAGGCATGATCACCACTGATATAGGGGTATAGGCATGATCACCACTGATATAGGGGTATAGGCATGATCACCACTGATATAGGGGTATAGGCATGATCACCACTGATATAGGGGTATAGGCATGATCACCACTGATATAGGGGTATAGGCATGATCACCACTGATATAGGGGTATAGGCATGATCACCACTGATATAGGGGTATAGGCATGATCACCACTGATATAGGGGTATAGGCATGATCACCACTGATATAGGGGTATAGGCATGATCACCACTGATATAGGGGTATAGGCATGATCACCACTGATATAGGGGTATAGGCATGATCACCACTGATATAGGGGTATAGGCATGATCACCACTGATATAGGGGTATAGGCATGATCACCACTGATATAGGGGTATAGGCATGATCACCACTGATATAGGGGTATAGGCATGATCACCACTGATATAGGGGTATAGGCATGATCACCACTGATATAGGGGTATAGGCATGATCACCACTGATATAGGGGTATAGGCATGATCACCACTGATATAGGGGTATAGGCATGATCACCACTGATATAGGGGTATAGGCATGATCACCACTGATATAGGGGTATAGGCATGATCACCACTGATATAGGGGTATAGGCATGATCACCACTGATATAGGGGTATAGGCATGATCACCACTGATATAGGGGTATAGGCATGATCACCACTGATATAGGGGTATAGGCATGATCACCACTGATATAGGGGTATAGGCATGATCACCACTGATATAGGGGTATAGGCATGATCACCACTGATATAGGGGTATAGGCATGATCACCACTGATATAGGGGTATAGGCATGATCACCACTGATATAGGGGTATAGGCATGATCACCACTGATATAGGGGTATAGGCATGATCACCACTGATATAGGGGTATAGGCATGATCACCACTGATATAGGGGTATAGGCATGATCACCACTGATATAGGGGTATAGGCATGATCACCACTGATATAGGGGTATAGGCATGATCACCACTGATATAGGGGTATAGGCATGATCACCACTGATATAGGGGTATAGGCATGATCACCACTGATATAGGGGTATAGGCATGATCACCACTGATATAGGGGTATAGGCATGATCACCACTGATATAGGGGTATAGGCATGATCACCACTGATATAGGGGTATAGGCATGATCACCACTGATATAGGGGTATAGGCATGATCACCACTGATATAGGGGTATAGGCATGATCACCACTGATATAGGGGTATAGGCATGATCACCACTGATATAGGGGTATAGGCATGATCACCACTGATATAGGGGTATAGGCATGATCACCACTGATATAGGGGTATAGGCATGATCACCACTGATATAGGGGTATAGGCATGATCACCACTGATATAGGGGTATAGGCATGATCACCACTGATATAGGGGTATAGGCATGATCACCACTGATATAGGGGTATAGGCATGATCACCACTGATATAGGGGTATAGGCATGATCACCACTGATATAGGGGTATAGGCATGATCACCACTGATATAGGGGTATAGGCATGATCACCACTGATATAGGGGTATAGGCATGATCACCACTGATATAGGGGTATAGGCATGATCACCACTGATATAGGGGTATAGGCATGATCACCACTGATATAGGGGTATAGGCATGATCACCACTGATATAGGGGTATAGGCATGATCACCACTGATATAGGGGTATAGGCATGATCACCACTGATATAGGGGTATAGGCATGATCACCACTGATATAGGGGTATAGGCATGATCACCACTGATATAGGGGTATAGGCATGATCACCACTGATATAGGGGTATAGGCATGATCACCACTGATATAGGGGTATAGGCATGATCACCACTGATATAGGGGTATAGGCATGATCACCACTGATATAGGGGTATAGGCATGATCACCACTGATATAGGGGTATAGGCATGATCACCACTGATATAGGGGTATAGGCATGATCACCACTGCTATAGGAGTATATGCATGATCGCCACTGATATAGGGGTATAGGCATGATTGCCACTGATAAGGAGAATCCCAGAAGGCTGACGCATTTGACTAGGGCTGTGTTCTTTTTCTGCAGTGTGTCCTCTGCTCTTCGTTATACCATGGGTGATAGCAAGAACCTACCTGGAGAATGAAGGGTATGTTGTCAGTGCTTCCAAACTAAGTTTTTGTTTGTGTCTTTAAATGTATAAATAAGTGGGATTTGAACAAGCTGCTCACTGCTGCACAGAGTATTTCAGAAGATCAGTGTCTTGAGCATGGGGGACGATATGACTTGTATGATTTGTAACATCATGGCTGCCTGTGGCAGAGAGAGAGAGGGGTCAGGCTGGAAAATTTTAGCCTGGGGGAAGTCTTGACCACTTGCATGAGTGCGGCTGTGCCAGTAGTCAGTCCTCAGGGCTACATCGATTGGTAAATAATACGGCCTCATTCCTTTGTATCGGTGGTAGGAGGCTGGTGACAATCACTCATCTGTTTCCTACCACCAATACCTGCTGCTGGAGAGCTGAGATGAGAATCGACTCCAGGCCCCTTTCTCTCTGTCTGGGCTCGGAACAAAAGTCCTGGCAGTCGCCCCCCCAATGGTGGCCCTGTGCACTGTTGAGCAATGAGACCTGTGAGAATGGACCCCATGGCAACCACTTTAACATAGAAACATAGAAAGTGACAGCAGATAATACAGGGTGGTCGACTCTCCCCGAATATCCGGGAGACTCCTGAAATTCAGGCAGTTCTCCCAAGACCATGACGGTAATCCCTAGTGTTACTAGGGATGGGCGGGACTTGATGACGCGATTTTCTTCATCAAGACCTGTCCACTCCCTGGAACACTATGCATAAAGGTAGCACCGGAAAGTGGATGTGGCTTAAAGATGTGATTTGCATAAAATACATAATTAAGCTTCACCCTAATGCTGGCCTCTAGCTCTTCCCTCCGGGATCAGTATACTGATCCTAGACCCTAGTTAAACCTCAATTTAGTTTAAGCCTTAGTATATCCTTATATTCATCAAGCGCATTACTACAAAAATAATCTGTCTAAGATGATCCTAAAAACTTTAAATACCTTCCAAATTAGTAAAAAAAAAAAAACACATTTATTTATACAACACAATCTGGTACCAGCCCTATAAATAGACATTTAATACAAAATATGTAATCATATATAAAATAAAAAACATAAATCAACTGAATACTAAAAAGTTGCTTTACAAAAACGTCCCGATTATATGTAAACCGGTATGAAAGAATAAACATAACAATGGGAGTGAATTCAAGCTTATATTGATGTTATTTATGGTCGTCTCTCACGTATAAAACAGTGTCTCTGTTTTTCTAAATGAATCCTCCTATGTGCTTAAGGCACACTAAGTTTCAAGCAAGATTAAAATACTTCCATTGAAGCAAGTTTGTAGCACAGTCCCCCTATAACAACACTGTTCTTTTATAAAGAGGAGTCATTGAAACAGTGTTATATGTAGATGGAAAAATCTCTGTTGCAGTTCTTGAGTAAAGCAATGGACAATTTCAATCAAGAAGCATGGCTGTCAGCTATTTTACTTATCTGTGTAGCTCAGAGAGGGATTGGTCCGTTTGTGTAATGTGAATGAACGTAATAACGTTTATTCATGTGGATAAATTGGATCCCAATGACCCAGTATAGCTTGTAGTAGCGATCATCAACATAAATTCATAAAGTCACATTGTTCTGGTCTCAAGAAAATTCAAGGCAGCAGCTTGGTATCAGAATTGTCAAACAGCTGACGCGTTTCATCCACCTGGATTTCATCAGAGGAATAATTGTGTATGGGAGCAGAAGCTCCTTACAGTCCTGCATTATTTGCATCATCAATTAAACCACACGTGTGGGTCTGTATGTCCCAAAGACCAAGGACCAGATTTACTAAGCTGCGAGTTTGGAAAAGTAGAGATGTTGCCCATGGCAACCAATCAGATTCTAGCTCTTACTTTCCTATTACATAATAGAGAATGTCAGCTAAACTCTGATTGGTTGCTATGGGCAACATCTATACTTTTCCAAACCCGCAGCTTAGTAAATCAAGGGTTCATAATATGTCAGTGTGGATTCATTGAAAAGTCAACATTCATTTAAAATAGATTGTCTGCAACTTAAATGGTGCCGCTATATTTTAATTTATTATACTCGCAAATCAACAACTAACTTGGAATGTAAACACAAACAAAATGAATTAGAAAACTTTAAAAATGCAATTTTTTTCATCTCAAGCATGATTAAGTTGTTTTATCCTCTGCAGCCTCAGATGAGCATGTGGTTGCCCTATTTTGGCAATGATACAGTTACCAGTTGAATGGGGGTTGTATCACTGCTGGAATCCTTTGAACATAGAAAATTGCTATTGGGAACAGGAACAAAATTGCTATTGGGAATAGACAGCGGTGACTGCAGTGGGCTCCGATTAGGGTTGTGAATGCCTGAAGAAGGGACAGTTAATTTGGGGGCTGAAAAGAGGGGTGGGTTTAGGGCTTAAGGTTAAGGGTTAGGTTGTGGAATATGGACAGTTAGGGTTAGGGCTTAAGAAGGGGAAGGTTAGGCTACAGGAAACAGATGGTTATGGTTAAGGGTAGAATAAGTGCTTACCGGTCACAGGAGAAATCCAGGAATTGCAACATTGCCGCTGTCACCATTCAACTATCGCACAATCATCTGCTGCAAAACAGGCCATCACTTTTCCTTCTTTCTTCCTTCCTTCAGGCGTCTGGAGGAGGACACAAAATTGTAACTAATATGCCCACACACACACACACACATTTTTCTACATATACACACACACACATAGATATATCAAATATTTCGATATATATCTACACACATATAGTTGCATGCATGCATTAGATTACACACACACATAATATCACACAAACACACATAACATACATAATAGAACACACACACTACATACATGCATTATATCTCACTCACACACACACACCATGCATGCATAATATCACACACACTATGCATGCATGCATAATATCCTACACACACTATGCATGCATGCATAATATAACACACTATGCACGCATAATATCCCACAATGCATAATCACACACACACACACCATGCATGCATAATATCACACACACACACACACACACACACACACACTTACTTTTTAGTAGAGCTGTGCAGACGCTGAGGTGGACTGGAAGGAGGAAATGGAGGGAGTGGGGGCGGTGCATAGCTGCAGCAGCCAATGAGGGAGTAG
>WWET01000757.1:376165-391077 GCA_011038615.1 Limnodynastes dumerilii | reverse complement strand
GGGGGAGAGAAAAGGCTGGGGGGTAATCTGTTCAACAGAAACAAAGGAAAGAAAATGTCCCAGCAACACTGCCATAAACCAGTAACAGACTATACCATACTATCTGTAAAATAAAACACAGAAATGTCCGTTACACATATTTGCAAATATATGATCAGCCACCACCCCCCGTCAAGGCCTTTCTGCTCATGGTGGTCCTAACTCTAACAATGAGAGTCCGAATGTTGGGCAGGGCTGCCGACTTTTAAAAGCTTCCCTCTGGGAGAACCCGGGGGGAAGCCATAGCTGCATGCAGGGGCGGGGCTTAACGGTGCGATTTATGCAAATCATAGGGATGGGGGTGGGGCTAGATGATGCAATTTGCATCATCAAGTCTCTCTCTGTCCCTAGCAACACACTAGTAAACTAGTGTTGCCAGGCAGGGGGGCAGGACTTGAGGCCTTGGTTACATGGAAACCAAAAGCCTCAAGTCCAGACATTCCGGGAGATTCGGCAACTATTAAGTTGAAGAGTATGCAGCATACATTAATGCATTATTTGTTTTAATTACATTTTTTCTTTTGCTTTATTTCTATAGGTTTGCCAAAGCAACTCTTATCCTTATCCCATTGCTGGGGACACATGAGGTTTTGTTTACATTTGTCAGTGATGAGCACATTAAGGGGATGACCAAGCAAATATTGCTCTTCATTCAGCTAACGATGAGCTCTTTCCAGGTAATGTCCCACGTGAATCCAGTGCTTGTACCTGAGAGGTGATTGTTGTGCTTTGAAGAGCACAGCAGATGCGCTACACAAAATGCTGCTTGTTCAGTCAGTTTGCAGGCCATGCAAAGGAAGTTAAAGCCCAATGACTCCCAGTAGGTAACCTGCCATCGTATCTGTAGAATGAAATGTTAGTTACACACGTACAGAAAGGCTTTTCTGCTGAGGAGGTCCTGAACAGGGAGAGTCCTAATGCTGGGCCATATATCCTGTGCTATTACACTGGCCAACAGAATGTAGTGGTCCATTTTCCACAATCAGACAGCTGAAAACCTTTTTAATACAGAAAATTTAGATCCCGGAACAGGTATCATGTCGAATGGTCTAATTTCAACAACCCTGATTAGGGTTAGGTTGCAGGACAGGAAGGCATAGGGTTAGGCTCTGGAGAGGGTTAAGGTTAGGCTGTGGAATGAGGATGGAGAGTGTTAGGATGTAAGACAAGAAGGTTTAGAGTTAGGCTCCGCAGAGGGGAGGGTTAAGGTTAGGCTGTGGGATGAGGATGGTTGGGGTTAGAGGAGGGTAAGGGTTAGGCTGTGGGACGAGGATGATTGGGGTTAGAGGAGGGTAAGGGTTAGACTGTGGGACGAGGATGGTTGGGGTTAGAGGAGGGTAAGGATTAGGCTGTTGGATGAGGATAGATAAGGGAGGGTTATTGTTAGGGTTAGGCTGTGTAGAGGAGAGGGTTAGGGGTAGGGGAGGTTTAAGGTTAGGCTACAGGAAGGGGATGGTTAGGGTTAGGAAGAATTAAACGTATCTATCATAGTTGGAGTCTTCATAGAGACAGCAGTCGTGGGAGTGACGATGTCTCGTGGCGAAAAATGATGTCAGTTGTCGCTGTAGTGCCGCAAAGTGCTCTGTCAAAAGACAAAGTGGCGAACCACACCCAGAGCCAACTCACCCAGAGGGTCCCTTTATACCTCCAATATCGCTGATGTTGCCCTTGGCCCATCCATTGCTAAGAGTGGCTCTGCTCCCAGATAATGCTTCCAAAGAGAGTAACATAAAATGGCGATTGCTCAAATCAGTTTAAAGGCCAATCAATAGGGATCATTGCTGATCAGATTCTGAGGTCATGACTTCTATTCCTGGACTAGGCCTTATATGTGTGGAGCTTGTATGTTCTCCCCGTGTCTGTGTGGGTTTCCTCCGGGTGTTTGGATTTCCTCCTACGCTCCAAAAAACTGCCGTTTGCTGACAAAATTAACCTATCCGTTTGTGCAACAGGGAATTTAGATTTTAAGCTCCATAGGGCAAGGACTGATGTGGATAACAAATATTCTCCGTATAATGTTCCTGGATTGCTGGTGCAATATACATTGATGATGATGTTGATTGACCTATAAATTGATATGAGCGGCCGTCATTTTGTATGTGTGAATTTTTAACTCACAAAAGTGACACGTGATAAAACCAGTCCCCCTGTCCCTCCCATGCTAGACTTCAGATTTAAATATTGTAAACTCAAGCAAAATTTTCCAAACGGCGGCAATGTGTGGGGACCAAAATATATGGTATGGATTTGAGCTCTTATTTTTTGAGTTGGGCTGTATTTACTGAATAGTTCTTCTCTCCTGGAGGTCTTGGATCTAGGGTGTGGGGTGTGGCTAGATGACTCAAATGATGTCATCAAGCCCCGCCCATCTTTAGTAACGCTAGTTTCACAGTACTGATAGACTACATGAAACCTCAATCCCATTTTTAGGAGATTTATAGGCTCTTCAGGGATATACTGTGAGAAATGCCTGGATGTGTCATATTCTGAGAGACTCATGAAATTCCAGCATTGCTCCCAGAATCCCTGGCAAATCACTGCCTCAAGCCCCGAGTGATACTAAGGATGGGTTTCTGACATCAAGTCTGGCCCCATTCTTAGTAACATTATGAATGACAACTTTGATTAGGTAGACTAGGGCTGGGCTTTATGTAGTGATTTGCATAAACCACACCCTAAAGCCCCTCCCCCTTGCTGTCTTCTCTTGTTTGCCAATTATACATAAACTAGTCTAAAACCCGTCATAGAGACAGGAAAAATACTGCCCATTCATTTCTCCCCCCAGTATCCCCATCCTGTCTCCAGTCCCCCATATATATTCCGTTTTTCAGTGAATGTGCTGATGAATATAGATGTATAAAAGTAGTTTAGAAGGAAGCCTTTTAATTTTTCTTTTATGTTTGCAATACATAGAATCCAATCATTAACACTCGTTTTATAACAGAGATCTTATTGGTCTTCTGATCCCGCTGTACTTTGAGCATCAATGCCAGCTGGATTCAGCCTTTAATGCGAGCAAGAGGGATTCCACTCCCCTTCCTCGCATAGGCTTATGATCACTGACAGATACCTTAAGAAGTCTGCACCATCCTCACTTAAAATGGGGATGTTACATGTCACAGGGCGGCATGTAAATTCCGTAAGTCTTCCATGCTCCCTTCGGCACCACTCACCTGCTGCATACTGTCTCACACTCATGATGGCATGCAAATCAGCTATGTGCTGCCTGGTGTGCACGTGACTTCTCCCCTTTTGTCCTGGCTGCTTCTTACAGCCAGGACAGTGTTCAATTAGATTGGGGCCAATCGGTGGCCAGCAGCCTCTTTTTAAGGTTAAAGCATTGTCTTGTGCCAGCTGTTGCTATTCTCTTTGAATTACCTGTTGTTTCTCTCTGGTGTTCTCCCTCCAGCTCCTGACCCTCTCTCCTTCCATTGCTCCCTGCGAGAGTGGTGGGTGATTGTGTGCCTGGGTGCTTTGTCTGTCTGTCCTGGTCTAACCCCAGTGGAATCCATCCTGTTTGTTAGATTGTCTTTCCCCATTTGGACCATATCACCTGTCCAACATTATGCACCTTAGTCCTTCTGATGTTTCTGTAGTGTTATTCCTTCCATCTTGATTATCGCTGTCAGTGCGTTTCTGAATCTCTTCCTACCATCTTCCCAGTATATCCATCTGCTGGTTGTGTCTCCCGCCTTCACGGATGTGTCTCCGGGGGCCGCGACCTGCTGGTTGCCTTCCGCATTAATCTGTCCTCACCATCAGAGGCTCTAGAGAAGACCAGGCCACAGTTAGACTCTGTGGAGGTTTTTGTGAGCAGCTATTCAGCGGTGTCCCATTCCTAGTGATTGAAGGCAGATTACCCTTCTCCTTGGAGTTTTACCATCCATGACTGGGGGGCTTAGCCTCTCGCTTTAGATAGATTTCTTGCTGTTTATCTAGCGCTCTAACTTCTGATTCTATTTGATATGTTTTAAGTGTTTTAAAAAATTTATTGTACTAACAGTATTTCTATGCCTTTTATTTTTATATGGTGACCTCCTTTTTGGACAACCTTTGAGGGGGACGTTCCTTCCGACACACTAAAAACACTTTTGCAATAAAAAGACTGTGTGGAAGATTTATTCAAATACATGAGAAGCTTTGATTGACTCTCACTGGATTTTTAAGGCAACGCTGTAATATATTACTTTGTACTTTTTTCTATGGCCTATTTGGATAAGGTGGAACCTTAATTAAACAATTAACTGTAACAGCTGCAGCTTTTAGCGCTTGGTGGAGTTATACCATTTTATACTGTTTTAAAAACTAATATAAATTTTATTATGGCGCCCGGAGCACGTGCCCTATAAAACTCCCCTAGTTACGCCTCTGGGGCCTGATCCAGACCTACGCTCGTATGCAGTTTTACGGCGGTCGTAAGCGTAAAAACAGCCATTTGTACTTACTGTGCATGCGTGGTGCAGATGTTACGCTCATGTTGCGGTTTGAAAATCTTAGCGTATGGGCCTTAATCGTAACCGCTTCGTTTTAACACTCAAGGGAGCGTGCCTGGCTTACTAAATCCGTAAAAACGCACCAAGGGCAGGGTGAGGCATTTAAATCGTACAGTATGGGCGTGCTAAGCGTCATAAATACGCAATGACCATTTGGACGCCCGCGGCTATGAACAGAAAAGTTAGGGTAGTTGTTGCCGAGAGTATGGAAGCAAAACTAAGTACCAGCAAGGGGAGTGCCTATTGCCGTGCATCGGAGGTACGCACAGTGTTAATACGCTATGCACACCAGCGTAGGTCTGGATCAGGCCCCTGGTGTGTATAGATAGATAGATAGAAAATATAACATAATCTCCACAAACTGTTTAGTTTTGGGGATTTCTTGTGTTTGTTTGGGCTTGATTTTTCTTTCAGAGTTGGTAACACTTTATAACACTAGGAAACAGTCGCACATGAGAGCTTTTTGAGTAGACAGGAAATGCACTTGGGGCCCTATAGGATGTGTGTTTGCTGCACACGTGTCCACACTGCACTGGTCCGTCTCCGTCTCACGCTTAGGTGGCGTCCTTACAAGTTGCTTACTATGAAACGTGTCAGTATAAACCTCTTCTAATAAAGCTTATTGATTTAAAAAAATCTACTTCCTCCGCCTTACCGTGACGCGTTTCCGTTTCCTTCTCTCAGTCGTAACAGGTTTTTCCAGCCCTATTCCCCGGCTGACGTGTCGCGGCCGATGACGTTCCTCTAACTGATAGGCTACATCGCGTTGTATATAAGTGGTGGACGAGGCGGCCGGCGCTTTCCCCGGCAGTCAGCGGATCGGGACACGGAGTGAGTGTAAGGGGGCAAGGAGAGTGGTGCTGGGCTTTGGGGAGGGTCTGCAGTGTGTGTGGTTGTACATTGCTTGGCCTGGGGGCAGCTGGAGCGTGGCGGAAGTGGGGTAGCTGTCTACGTGGTGTAAGTATGGCACAGAGCTGTAGGCTCTGTATCAACCCAGCTCCTTGTCCCTGCGCTGTATAGAAAGTGTAGGTCATGACAGCGATCCCTGATCGACCAGACGTCATCTGCCCTGTACTGAGCAATGCCCCTCAACACTGCCTACACGATCCTCTGTATTAATAAGCCTTCCTACCTTCATTTGCCATCCCAGCCCTATCATCTGTAATGACAATCCCTCCTGTCTTCGTTTCACTCCCCGGATCAATCATCTGTACAGGATGCTCATTGCCAGGGAATCTTTGCTTTTAATTCTGTTAAAATCGTGATTTCATCCCATAGCTGTAAAGTGTGGTATAGAAGAATAGTCTCTCTCTGGACTGGGCTGAAAATATAATCCAGGATAAGGCAAATCTAGGAGCAAGTGGAAGTTATAACAAAAACCAATTGACTAATAATTAAGACTCAAAAGATAGCACTATCCATATAACTTGGTCATCAACTGTTTAACAAAGCAACCTGTATATAATACTCACTCACACACCTTGGTTTTATAACCCCTTTTTTGTGCCCTTTTTCTCACTATTGATATATTGATGAAATGAACAGCTGGTTCGTAGGCCTTCAATGGGATTTTATTGAATATACATACTGGTCTTATTGTTGGAATATACACTAAAAGTAAAGGTGTCTGTTTTTCCCATTGAGTTATAGTTGGATAAAAATGAAGTGTTGCTAGTTTTTAACAATCATTACAACTAGTATTTTGGTGCAATTTGTTCCCCTTAATTTTGGTGTATACTGGTTTACTCCCATATGGTAATGTAGTCCTGACACGCTTACTAAAGTTAGTGGTAATTGAATGAATAGAATTTAGTATTTTAGCTCCTGAGGGCCACAGCAGTTTCTAGTAACTAGTTTATCTTTTCTTTTTCATTGTCTACTTTTTTGGCACCTGCAGAGGTGAGAGAGTTAAATGCAGCCTAACAAGTAGTAGAGGTTTAACCTGGGCCTGAAATGGTGACGTTGGCATAGAAAGAGGCCTATAGTGGGAGGGATATGCAGAGTTAGGAGAGGGGGAGGTGAAATCCTCCTAATCCATCTCCCAGCCAGCAGAGTATGTTGCAAGCTCTGCAGATGAAAATAACAGTGGACTACTATTTAATCTGTAACTTTACTGCTTTCCTTTTCCCTTTGTTTTTCTTTTTAAGCAAACCCTTTATTAATGTATGTAATTTATTATGTAACCTTCACAATTAAAGGCAGTATCCCATATCTACCTGTTTACAGCGATGCCCTGTGTTCCATCTGTGAACAATCCGTATCCAGTTTGTACTAAATATAATGTCACTTTTAAGATTGATTCATTTGTGGGTGTTCTGTCATTGTTAAAATTTTGAAACAGCCATTACCTAGGTAGGTAATAAGGTTTAGTGTTAGAATTAGTCAGATATTTTCATTCCTCTTCCCTTAGAGGTAGCACTTAATGTTTTCACAATTTATTGAACCATAAATCCAGTTTTATAGCAAAGGTGTAGCAATGGTTTTGATGTTTTTATATTTGTTTACTCTGCATTGGAAAGTGATTGTTAATAAAGATTACATGGTAAAGTTGGAATCTGTCACCTTGGTTATCCTAAAAACCCCTAGCATCAATATAAATATTGGGTTTTAATTGAAGGTGATGGCTGTTATTTGGCATGTGATTTCACAAATTTGTTTACTGCATGAGTAGCACATATCGCTTGTAAAATACTAATGGTTCTGTTTCACTTTTTTGTAATCGATTCAGTTGGAACAAGCGGAATTATAATTTCTTGTAATCAGTGTTTTTTTTTTCTTAAGGATTGCAATAAACTTTAATCTCGGCGTATCTCATACTTGTGTAGTTTACTGGAAAGCATGTTATTTGAAGTATGTATACAGTGTTTAACGTTAGCTGCTCTGCTATTGTAAAGTATGGGGTAGATGTAGAATTAGAGGAAAGGTTTTTAGGGTAGCTATATCCTTTTCTTCAAATTTAATACAGCCAAACTCAAAGATCCCTTGCAAAATAATGTTCTACTTTTGTTTGCTGTGTAGAACTTCAACCTTGACATAGAGTTTTGTGGTGATCCGAATTCCTTTCCTATACAGTTTAATTTTTTCTTTTTAAATACTTTTTCAGGGGGTATTACCCGCCCCCCACCCCTTTACTCTGTGCTGATCATTGTGCTGTTTGGAGAGTTGGGTCACCGCCCCCTATGTTAAAGGCCCCGTTTCCAAGCACATTCCGTAATTCCTAGCATTCTGCCATCTGAAGAGATTTTTCTGTTAAAGTAACAGGCTTTCTTTTGAAGGAACTTTTATGTTACATGTTTGTCACTGTTTTTAGTTGATGCTAAAAAACTGACTAATATCACAAGTTCTATAAAATATGGAAATATAACTTCACATGGCCTACTGACTGAATTTCAGTTCGATATATAGCTTTTACTGGTCGTTTTTTTTTTGCATTTGAATAAAACATTCCACATATTTCAGTTCTCTTAGAATTTTACATTATTTCAGCTTGTGTTGCACTATGATTTATTACCTTTAGTTTAATTCTATTCCATGTTGCAGAACTATTGCTGTAATGAATTTTCTGATAACCAAATGGAAGGAGTAGCAGGGCCACATGCATTCTTGTGTAAAGGAAAGCTATTTGTCACTTCTCATCTGTCTCAGAGCTCTATTAATTGTCCAAAATGTGGAATACCTTGTGTAATGACTGATGTATGATGAGCTGGCAGTCAGCTCTGTCCCTTTAAGTAGTCCCCTCCCCCATACCGGTAATACAGGCTGTGCTGAGGTGGCAGTACAGAGGAGCCTGTCCCTGCTGAGCCTTGCACAGCTCCATGCTCCGGAGACTGAACCTCCTTCTCAGCACTAACACACCTGCTAAGGCTCAGCACTGACAGTGATCCTTGCTGATCCCTAGTGTGTTCTGCACAGCGACCCTTTGTCTCAACACTTCCTCATTGGTTGTTTTGCAATCAGTCTACAAATCCTCGTCTCTTACAACTGACCTTTAATTGGTGGTTTGCTGCAAAGCGTTGTTACTGTCCCAAGTTCTACTTTGTTTATGTATTAAAAGTTGCTTGTTTTTCTTAATCACTTGCTGCATCCTTTTCCACTTGCAGTTCTTTTGATCCTTTAATATTTAACTAAATGTGTAAAAAAAAAAATAATAAAAAATAGGCTAAGTACTTTTAAAACATCATAGTATTGTTATATTAGCATGTGCTTTGAATTCTGTACTAAGTTCTTCACTATAATCATTATTTGGTGAGTACTTGTATTTATAAATGTAGCAAGCTGCTATCTATCCTTTTTTTTTAACAAGTTTGTGTGTATGATTGGAATAGTATATTAACCTTTGGGCTGTGATTGCTATTATAAGCTTCTTTAGACATCACTGATCCTTGTGCCTTCTGCAATCTACAGATAAAGAGCAAAGGTGTGTTTGCTTTCTCCTGTGGAATTAACCTGTACATACTGTAGCTCTTATCTACTTGAGCAATAATTTCCAAACCCAAATGGTTTTCCATCTCCCCATAACTTTAGATCATTCATTGGCTTGTATTTACTGTTCTGCCACTTTTGCAGATTGCATTGCTTCTGATTAATTCCATCGTATTAACAGATCTATATATCTGTTTTCCAACAAAAATCTTTTCTGGGGCCCTTTATATATGTGGGCAGCAGACAGTCGCCAAGCCTTCCCCTGCAGCCGTTTTTGTTTTCTGCTGCTTTAATGCAGAGCGGTTGACATAAATAAAAGGAAATGGTATGTTATGGTTTTACAGTTCAAGCCATATTGCTGCACACACACTTCACAATCTGCACCTGTGATACAACAATCATTTGAGCGCTTACTACAGTACATACAGATTATTCATAAGATTTGTCATACCAAGTGCATGCACAGGAGAAATCGTGTTTCATTAGGACGAATCGTGGCTCATATAAAGCTGTGCAAACATATACCATACCATAAAAACGGAAGCCATCACACATGCAGCAGGTCTGATGTCATTTCAAGGTTACAATACAATATTGAACAGTACAAACTGTATGATCGTTGTATGAAATATTGGCATAGTGTACTTTATTGCACAGTATGAATTCAGCATAAGCATTCATGATGAAAAAGGATTTAAATGTGTTTCTTGGAATATCCACTTTTCTAAGTTTGTGCTTTATTATAACTTTTAGTCTGAAAAAGCTATTGTGTATAGTGAGAAACTTTTTTTCTATGGGTGCTAAGTGTAAAAAAAAAAATAGGTAGATAGTTCTGAGAACTTTGTTTCTTGTTTTTAGGGAAAATGTACAAACTCCATACGGCAGCTATTATACTATACAAGTGCTTATAAAATAATGCTAATAATAAAAATATATAGATGTTGGCAATAATGAGGTAGACACCAGCAATCCTAAAATACAATGTTTTATTAAAAACCACAATTGTTTATAAGTGGACTTATAAACAAATACTAATAGTACAGCAGCTTGAAATGTTTCTTGGTATTATAGTGTATACAATTTGTGGATTATACTTTCTGTCCTATGAGTTGAACAAGGAGATTCCACGATGGATCCCTGGCTGTTACCCGTCCCTTAGACCGGACTGTTATAAGAATGGTGGGTCACCTGCTTCCAGGACTGATGTTTCAAGGTTTTCCTCAAATACTTTTGTAGTGTGCATCGTAGTTCTCTTGTTACCCAGACGCAGTATAAGATATTGTTCCAATTTCAGGTTGCATGCTTCCACAAAGCACAGTGTCTCCTATGGGTGGTTAACCCTGGGATAATTAATTAGAAAGGTCCACGAATTGACAAGGAATTTTCTGTTCCTGCTAAGCTGCAAGCTTTATAAACCGTTTAGTCCACACAAGATACTGCTTATGCGTTTCGTCTATATTAATAGACTTTTTCAGGTCTGTGTATACTGTTGACACATATGACACATACATGAAGACAAATGTCCTTCTATTGTCATTTTTCTTATTTGACGGCATGATAAGGCTCTGTTGGTTCCTGACTTTTACGGGAAGCATTGTTAGGATTTACATATCCTAAAGAAGTTTTCCATTTTAGGCCAGTGGTCCCTAGGCTTGTGGCACCTTTGTGCTGTTTGATTTCAGCGTATATTGTGAATGTGTGGTGGTCTCATGTCCCTCTGATTGCTTAGCGTCCTTGGGCATGCCATGCATAGTTTGGATTTCACTTATTTCAGAGGTTGTTTCCATAGCAACCATCCTTTCTGTGGCTAGGTTTGATCATTATCCTGCAAACAGAATTTAAAATGTTGAACCCAAATTTTTCAATGAAATATTTTGTCCAAACACTAAAATGCTTATGAAATATATTCTCTCGTTTGCATATAATAACAGTGGCTACCTAGACAATAAAATGCTGGTTTTCTAGGATAATATATTTGTCAATGACGGAATGTTAAGTCAGTCAGTATACTCTATGTATACTAAAGCCTTATCACCTATTAATTCTATTGTCCGTTTATTGTGGCAGATTTTCAAACTGCTTTAGTGCGAAGGAAGGGTTTTCTGTTGCTTTTAGAGAGAGTAACCAGCAGAACACATGTTCTGCAGAGACCTCTGATAGAGAGTCTCTCAATACCTCACTGTTCAGTCTTTACTCTAGAAAGTGGTGGATGGAAAATATACACCCTGGTGAAAACCTGTCACTTATTAGCAGTACTGCTGTGTCTGACTGACGGGGAAGTCCTTTAGCTACACCACCATGACCAGGTTCATACTTTTAAAATTAGGGTGGGTGGCAAACCGTTCTCAGGAGTATTGTGACTGCTGCAGGGGCAACCAAATCGGCAGAAGGATCCTTCAGGTGACACATTTATTTATGAACAGGTTTTTATATGGCACCCACAGATTACGTAACGCTTTACAATTTAACAATCAGCATAAACAACACTGGGTAATAACAGACAGACTGGGTGGGTAAGAGTGCCCTGCTCACAAGCTTACACTCTATAGGACAGTGGGTTTGATACATAGGGGCAAGTGCTATATATCACACAATGGGCAGCCAGGGTGTATGGCAAAAGTGCTCTGTATGACCCAGCCACACAGCAGTGTTAGTAACAGAGATGAGTGAATTGTAGAATAGAAAGAGAGTGTGCAGGTTTGTGTTAATAATGTGGAAGAAGGCAGAAGTGGTTAATATGGTACTTAATGCTTAGGAAGGTTGTGGAATTTGATAATCTTGTCTGAAGAGATGAGTTTTAAGGGAACGCTTAAAAGTTTAAAGAGTAGTAGATAGTCTTAACGAGCGAGGAAGGTTATTCCAGAGAGTGGGTGCAGCCCTGGAGAAGTCCTGTGACCGGGAATCAGAGCATTTATGAAGTGCGGAAGTGAGTTGTAAATCTTGTGGTGATCTGAGAGAACGAGCTGGGATATATCTTCAGACAAGTGAATATGTGGATATGTATACAGGTGCAGTATTGCTTATGGCTTTATAGGATAGCAAGAGGATTTTGTATTTGATTCTGTAGTTTTTCACAAGTCCAACTCCTTCCACAAAGGGCAGCAGTAGTCCCACACATCCATTGTGGGTTTTTTTCCTGTTTGAGGGTCAAGCTTTCTGTATATTGTATGCAAGTTTATCTTCACTGCAATTCACAAGAAGAAAATTGGAGCTTGATTCAAGACTCCATATTAGAATATAAGGGACCATAGTACTTTGCGGTGTTCAGTTGAAGGAAGTGATGTTAAGAAGCTATAAGAGAGACCTATACGACAGTGGCAGGCAATAGAGGAAGGTACATTGCAAACAGCCCACTGGTACAAGGAAGTTCCCTTGGTAATCATGGTTGCTGTACTTTCCATCAGTTGTCTTTCTGATGTTGATTGCATGTAAGGTGAGCGCTTCAGGGAATTATGTGTTCTGAGCCTTCTGTTCCCTTGAGGCTCCCACAAGTACATCTGTATTATCCCCATTGCTACCACTGCTGCACAAAAAATCAAGCAAGCATAGCCTTTTATCTGCATCTATAGCTGAGCTTATTGCCATATTAACCCTGCTGTTCCATTTTACTTTGATTCAGCATGGGAAATATTGCATACGTTTACTTTTTTTTGGCAGTAGCCGGCTGCTTAGTAGTTAAACTGGTATAGACTCCAGTTGACTGATCACATCTGTTTCTACTCAGGGAAACCCCTACTTCCAGAGTAAGCGGACATAACATTCAACAGTGTTGTCCAAAATGGCTACAGGATGTCTGTTTAGCAGCAGCACTGACTGTTCAAGATGCGTTTTCCATTTGGTAGTTCTTTGGCTGCTTACTTGTTTACAGTTTATTTCAAACTGGTTGTGTAAGTGAGTTTTGTCAGCTGCACTGTCACAATCCCAAATTTTGTGTGGTAGCCGGCGGCTCACTCTTTAGTGCGTTTTGCCAAGCAGAATTTACAAATCTTTAAATGTCTTACAAAGAGTAGCCCAAAACATTAACAAATGCATTACAGTATAAGACAACAGAAAAATATTTCTATTCCTAGAAATGATAAGTAGCCAATCTACATATTCAAATCATGGTAAATAAGGAATAAAAACGGTTCACACGCTGTAGTATAATATAGCACTAGAATGCTAGTCAAATGTGTCCAAGCAATAAGAAGGCTTATTAAGCAACACTAGATACCCTACTGAAGGAGATCACAAAATTTGTGGCCTGCAGTTGCTTATAGATTAATCTCAAAGACCTTCAGTGATCACTTTGACCTATGAACAGTTGTCTATAGCAGTCACGCAGACTGCATTATTGTGATTACTTTATGTATGGGAAATTGGGGGGTATTATCACAGTAAGAAAAACAACTTCCTTGAGGCGTAAAGTCATGTTTTACACAAATAAATATTGCGCAATACCTGGCATTCGTTTTGTATTTACAGTCCAAGGTACTTGATGTAATTTAATACTCATTGGGCTGGAACCATGCAACAAGATTATTTCTTTATTAGGTTTTTTTATATATCTATTTGCTTCATGATAAAGTGAGCAGACAATGGCACATTTACTTTAGATGTATTCATATTATTCCACCAGCTCTTATTCAATAATTTATGCACATTGCTCATAAAAGTAATCGCCTACATTCAAATTGTAAATTTTTGAAGATTTGTCTATAGATTTATGCTAAAATTCTAACCTCTGACTACAAATAACTCTGCATAAATAAGATAACCCCTCCCTTCAAAAAACAAACATATAAAAAACGTGGGGCTAAATTTATTAAGCCGTGGGTTTGGAAAAGTGGAGATGTTGTCCAGTCAAATTCTAGCTCACATTCTCTAGTATGTAATGGGAAAGTGAGAGCTAGAATCTGGTTGCTGTGGGCAACATCTCCACTTTTTCAAACCTGCAGTTTAGTAAATCTGGCCTCTGTAGTGGTAATATAACACAATACAAGTAGCACAGATAATATTTAAACTCAAGGGCTTGTCTGAAGATTAATAGATTTTTAAGAAAATGTTATAAATATACAGTGATCCTGAAACATGACTTGCATAGCTATACATTTGTGATATCCCATCTCTTACTGAGGCTGTAGGTGGTATCAGTTTGCAACTGTAAAATTGGCTTCAAATGTAGTTTTGTATGCAAAACATATTGCCTGTTAAAAAAGAGGAGATCTTTCTGTTAGTTAGTCAATTATAATATGCCCCATTCCACTTTACTGCAACATGGCTTTGGTCTCATCAGGACAGAGCACTAGGAAAGTGTTGGAGTTACAGCTTTTACTGCTGCTGTAGAAAGTAATAGTAAAGTATTAATGTAAATCCATTGATAGGGGTGCTCACACAGTTTCAGTACCTCTTTTGTTTCCATTAAGAATTTAACCATATAATAAAAGCTTTAAGTAGTTTTTTTTTTTTTTTTAGGGGTCAGTCTGTTATAAGGCATTTTTTTATTTAATAGTCCTGCTTATATTAATTATGATGTATTGATTGTAGAAGCTGGCAGGCTGAAAAAAGCGTTCAGCTCACCGGACGGACTTTCTGGCTTTTGACCCTTTAGCTGGTAAGTTCCTATTATTTATTAGTGATCTTAGTATGGACTGAAAATGAAACATACAGAAACACACCTATCTTGTCAGGCTTGTCTAATGCTTGAAATACCTGAATGCCTGCCAATGATTTGTCAATTTACTGTTCTCCTTTTTCAGTAAATGCAGTGTCAGATTTTAAAGCTTTATATTTACTTTTGGGGCATTTATGTATTGGGACTTAATGTAGTAGGCGTTCTATGTACTATAAACTCAGGATTTAAAGTTAAAATAGTTCTTGAAATTCCTGACCTCTTAGATGATTTATTTAGTCTCCGTTGCACTTTCAGGCAATGGTATCAACTGCTGCATGAACGTTTAAAATGTGTTTGTTGTGTAG
>WWET01000757.1:345697-362216 GCA_011038615.1 Limnodynastes dumerilii | reverse complement strand
CGGTGGGGCGGTAATAAGTTAAGCTTAATTTATACATCTGAAAGCAGAATGGCTGGGGCTAGAAATAGGCAAATATAGAAATATATAGACCAGAAGCTGCGCTACACAAGTAAAGGATTGCCTAGCCCTTTAAATACAAAGTCTAATAAGCGATATGGAATTATGGCAGGGTAGAAGGAGGAGTCTCCGGGTCACCAGGAGGAAATATTTTAGAGTTTATGTGATCTCCTTAGAATTTAATTTATAACAAGTCTGGGAGAGAACCCTATAATGCATGCATTACAGTATTTTTTCTTGCTTGATCCATGTGCCCTAATCCACATTGTAGTATTTAACTAAGGGCTATATATAATATAGTTCCTAGCAAGCGGCTAAATGATGAGGTATTGAGCACATAGATCAGTAGTGGCACGGTCCTTCCTAATAGTAAAAATAAATCATATAAACACTGTCCAGGGAGCACGAGGGTAAAGCTGATGCCGAGGACTCTTGATCACTATTAATATTTAACACAACTGACACTTTATTCATCACTGACCAAGTATCTCAATTTCTATTTTATGTGTGTGGTAGAAAACCCAAGGCTCTCCAGGGGTGAAGCTACACGCACCAGCTCATGCCCAAATTTCTTTTTATTTTGGAATAATTGATAAATTTAATCAAATGTAGCAGACAATAAAACGAGTGACTAAAAGCAGTATATAAACTGTTCATCAGAACCATGTCAAATATTGTAGTGACTCTCTGATTGAAGGGGCCCTGACCTGTAAGGTGAGCTTGATAGACTATCATGAATGTAACCTCCTATTGTGTTAGGTGGCTTTGTGACTAAAGGCATATGTGACTACAATACAAATATAGAGTAAAGTCTGTTATGAAATGAAGGTGACATTTCATACCATAATAGCTTGTGTGAGGGTTTAATACAAACACTATTACAGTTATAAGCTGTAAACAGTCTGTTGCACCAGCATTCACAGTATGTTGGTTGGCACGTTTTCTGCAATTTCCAGTTAAGGGAAATGCTTATCTGGTGTGTAACCACAAGGTGCCGAGGTTCATCTTTGTGTGGTGCCAGCTATAAAGCACACAACTCACTCCATGGCACTTCAGTATGGATTAGGACATAGGGACTGCTTGTGATGTCTTCTTGTCCGTTTACTCTCTAAAGGCCAGTCCCTGTAGGTTGGAAAAAAGACTGTTACCAGTAACCACTCCTCAGGATGCCATTGTCATTGACATGTTCTCTCACACATATTACCTCGTTTTCTGCTAATGCCTTCTTGGCCAAGTACTGCTCTCTCTTCACCTTTGTTTCTATTGACTCTGGGATGTCTGGGACCAGATGGTCAATTAGGTGACCAAGGAAAAAAATAATATGCTGGAGAAAGATGCAGAACATGTCTGTTACTAGCTGTGATTTTCTGGTGAGGTTCTCAAATCAGCCACTTTTACAGAAGCCCAACAGCAGCACCACAAAAAGCCATAAAAAGAACTGGGTGCACTAGAGACTGGCATATTATGAACTTGGGTACAGCAGTTGGGCAAATGTAGTTATTATAAATTTTAGTTAGATCATGCTCCGTAAAATAAACAATGAGAATGTTTATCTGTACAAAGTGAACACCTTTAATGAGAACACCTAGTGATAATATCAACTCATCTCTATAAATTTTAGCTTTTTTTTTTCATCAGTTAATATTTTGGGTACATACCTCAAATGAAATGACAAAGGCCAAACGTAATGCCATAAGGGTCCAGAAATCTAGGGTCAGCTTCCCCTCTGTATCCCTTAATGCTCGATACCTGAATGGGTAAATATAGTCATGAGGACCCTGATTCAGAGTTTAAAAATAAGAAAAGAGAGTAACACCTGGGCAAAACCATGTTGATTTCAGGGGGGAGTCAAATAAAGTTTTTTTTTATTCATGAAGGGCCTGATCCAGAGCAACGCTCGCAAGCGAGCGTACGCTCATCGTAAGCGAATTTTCGGCAAAAAATTCGCAATGCGCATGCCCAGTATGACAGCTTCCGGTCGCCCGAGCGTCATGAGCGAATAGCGGGCGTATCGTTAGCGTATTTTTCACTCGCTGGGCGTATTTTTTTTACGATGGTCGGCTGGGCGCCCGTTTTACTACAGGGAGGCGGGGATAGCCATTTAAATTGTACAGTATGGGCGTGCTAAGCGTATTTTCTCAGCGTATTCTCTGCGAATTTTCGTACGGCCGACGGTCGTACCCAGTGTAGGGTATAGCCGCCGTAAGCAGGGACTTTACTATGGGAGTGCTAGGGGCGTGTAGGTTGATACGACGAGCGTACGTTCGCATTCGCCCGTCGTGCGAATTTTCGTAGCGCTGGATCAGGCCCGAAGAGAGAATACTTTGCTTTTGCTTATTACACACAGATCACTTTTACACTGTTGCTGGGCTGAGAAACATCACCTTTCAACTATACTACTGTTTGCGACAGGTGAAATTTGACTCACCTGAAATCAACATGGTTTTGCTGTGGATCAGGGCTGAGGTCTAGTAATTGTGCATTTTATAAAAACAGTTTCTTTTACATGTTCATCTCATCAATGAACAGTCAGACATTAAGGGAAAGGGTAAAAGCCATAAACCATATTAAGTGTCTGGGAAACGCTGGAAACCATATTAAATGTATGGGAAAAGCCGGAAACTATATTAAATGCAATGAAAAAGTCTTATAAAAGCCAGATACACGCACACTTTGCCATATACAAAACGAATTCACACAAAACATTCAGATTAACACTTGAGACACAAAAAGCTGGAAACTATTAAATGTACCGGAAAAGCCGGAAATCCTATTAAATGCATATAAAAAGTCCTATAAAAGCCAGATACACACACATTTTGGTCATATACATACTGAATTCACACACAAATCCAGATATTCACTAGAGACACAAAAAGCCAGAAATCATATTACCTGCATGGCAAAAAACTGAAACTGCTGAATATGGGTCTCTAGTGTATATCTGGGTGTTTGTGTGGACCTCAGTGTGTACATAGCAAAGGGTGTGTGTATCTTTTGTGGGACTTTTCAATTGCATTTTGCATAGTTTCTGGATTTTTCAATGCATTTAATATGGTTTCCGGCTTTTTCAATACATTTAATATGTTTCTGGCTTTTACCCACACCCAATTTAAACAATTATTCTAAACCGAGAATGGGTAGTAACATGCAGATTGGGAGAGTAAAATATCATTATTTGGGAAATTGAGGGAACATATTGTAATATCCTAAATTCAGAAACTTACAGGACCCAATCAGCTTGGATTCATTTTGGGGAAATCATGTAAAAGAAATCTAACTGACCTTTTTGACTGGATCACTAAAGAAGTAGATCAAGAGGGAGCTGGACACTTAGCTTAAATAGACACTTCAGTAAGGCTTTTCATATTGTGCCAAAAATGCAGACTGGTGAATAAGCTAGAAATTTTGGATCGAAGATGGTTGCATGTAAAAGATCTTGGTTACAGGAGAGACAACAGAGGGTTGTAGTAAATGGAATCCCTTCTGGTGATGGTAATGTAACCAGCAGAGTACCCCAGGGTTCTGTACTTGGGCCAGTGCTATTTAATGTATTGGTGATATTGAGGGGAAAATATGCCTTTTTGCAGATGACACAAAGATATGTAACAGGGTAGACATGCCAGGAGGGGTACAAACAAGGCTGGCCCTAGCCAATGCGGAGCCCTAGGCAAAACTGAAGCTGCTGCTTCCTCCTTCCCTCCAAAGAGAAATAAAAAAAATCACACACGTTTTACCTACAAGTACCTTGAATCTCGCCCCATCTTTAATCTGCTTTCTGCTTTCTAAGGCAAGATGGTTAAATTTCAAACAAGCATCACTTATTTTATACTCACCTTACGTTATCATAACTTAGCTACGAGATAAGGTTATCACTCCCAAACTAGCACAGACATGCAATTACTCAAACACCTGTTTAATAAAGAAAGTTCTCAACCTGTCACAATATTAAATAAATTCTATTCATATTAATTACCCCAACATTAAAATAAGCTTATTCACAATGTTTAAAAAAATGAATAAATCAAATACATTGTATACAATTAATAACCAGCTTTAATCAATAAACTTATCCCCAAACAGATCATATTAAAATATGAATGTAAAAACCACACTAACATTAAAAAAATAGGAAGCCCCCAATGCTCCGTTTATCAGTTTCCCTGTCAAGTCCACATGTTCTTTGGACCATTTAAACTCCCAAAATGATATCCCCAATAATATCCCTAATACCCCTATTATTTTTCTTTCCTGCTGTTCTCCTAACTAGACTCATTCCCTCATTGAATCCTATGCCTTTTAATACAACCTGTCCCCTTTTTACACCTCTGTCTTCAAATCTATTCTCCTCTTCGCACTTGACTTTTCCACCTCCTCCCTCTGCTTCCTTGCACCACCTTTGTCTTACAAGCCCCCTCTCCAGTTCCTTAGCTTCATCCTTCAATGCTGGGACTCACACACAGACGGGACACAGAGCGCGGTGATGACGTTATTGCTTGCTTCTGCACTAGGACTATCTTCCCCTGCTTGTCAGAAATGTCTGCTTAGGGTCATGCAGACAGACTTGTAGCGCTGGATCTCTGTTCCTCTCCATGACAGTGTAACTGATAAATACAGTCACACTGTCAGAGAGAAGAATTGTGCTCCAGCACTACAGATCTGCTGCATGACCACAAGCAGACATTTTTGTCTCGGATGCTCATGACAGTCGCCGGTTCATGTGGGCTGCCCGGCATCCCCTTAGGAGCCTTGTTGCCCGAGCAAACTGCCTACTCCGCCTATGCTTAGAGCCAACCCTGGCTACATAAAATGAGGGATGATCTAGGTAGATGAGAAATAGTAGAGAGTGTGGCAACTGCAGTTTAATGCCAAAAAATGCTAAATTGTGCACTAGGGACACAAAAACCAAAAAGCTCAATATATCATTAACGGCACTACATTAAAAACTTCTGAGCCTTGCCAGTTATGTTGAAAGTCAAAATGTCAGCAATTGAGTATTATCTTAGTATTACATAAATTATTAAATGTCTGTATTTTTTTTACAGATCATATGCATAATATTAAGAATACAGATGTTACAAACAAATATTAAGATAGAATGTAAACAAAAAAACGCAACAAAGAGGACCTTCAAAGCGCTGAATGTAACAATATTGCTGCCAGTCACCAAGAAAAAGGGGATGGTATACAGTCCCCTAAGGAAAGGTATGTATGAATCAGAATAGATTTCAATGGTGAATAGCGCTATATGACAGAGGAACAGATGTAGGTTATGATAGCCATTTAAGCCCAAGTGTCAAAAGAAATGCCAAAAATACAGTCCTGTATAAGAACAACGGCCACGGACATCAACAGTCACTGTGTCCGTACTAAACACGCTCCAAAGGCAAGGAGCAACGGGTGAATGTCAAAGTTTCAGATGAATAAATTCAGTAATCACGGACAACTACAATTGAAGTGGAAAGAGTCTCTCTTACAGTTTAGGTGTCCAGGTCGTCGGTAACCTCGTGCGGTCAACTCGTGGCTTCCTTACTGTGCGTTTGTTGTCAGTGCGGCACCCTCCTGCTGTGTCCTTGCCTCGTTCCCAACCCGAGCTCCGGGTGGCTGGTTCAAATTTAAAACGTCTCCTACTTGGTCTCTCCGTGTGTGGGGGAAGGATGGCAGAGCAGGGGAAAAACAAGATAGCAACAAATAGTGTGATACTGTAAACACAATGTAGCTATTTTATTAAAATGTCCAATGTACTCACAAAAGTGCAAGATAAAAAAGCATATCTCAAAAAAAGTTCCAGGGTGCAGCAGCAATAGGTTCACATATCCGAATGACCAAATTTTGGCGCTAGTGACACTCAACTGGATGTGGATGATGAGAATGATAGTCCTTTACTTATGAAGTATTACGTTTTAAATTTGAACCAGCCACCCGGAGCTCGGGTTGGGAACGAGGCAAGGACAAAGCAGGATGGCACCGCACTGACAACAAACGCACAGTAAGGAAGCCACGAGTTGACCGCACGCGGTTACCGACGACCTGGACACCTAAACTGTAAGAGAGACTCTTTCCACTTCAATTGTAGTTGTCCGTGATTACTGCATTTATTCATCTGAAACTTTGACATTCACCCGTTGCTCCTTGCCTTTGGAGCGTGTTTAGTACGGACACAGTGACTGTTGATGTTCGTGGCCGTTGTTCTTATACAGGACTGTATTTTTGGCATTTCTTTTGACACTTGGGCTTAAATGGCTATCATAACCTACATCTGTTCCTCTGTCATATAGCGCTATTCACCATTGAAATATTAAGATAGGGCTGTATTCAGAGGAAGACTGACTGCAAATTTCCATATGCTACATACGGAAGTCTGCAGACAAATAGTACTATTATATTCGCAACTGATCACAGCCCCCAATTTGTCTGTCTTTTGTCAGAACTAGTCTCTTCTAGTTCTCTTTCTCCTGCCTTCTGTTTTTTCTGTCCTGCTCTCCCTTGCTTGCTCCTCTCCATCTTTTTTTCCTCTTCCCCTCTTCGTTTCGCCTCTAAAGGCTGCGACCTGCTAGGAGTCGTGCAGCTCAGCCTATCCCCACCATCAGGGGCTTTAGTACAATAGTACAATAGCCTCCATAGCATGTGAATACAGTCTATAATACTAAACTATTGTCCTTTTGACATATTGTCATTTCATACCAAACCCCTTCTTAGGAGGAAAGGGATCTAGGAGTCACTATTTCATGTGTCTTTAAGGAAGACAAGCAATGTAACAAATGTAGGAAAAGCAAGTAAGATGCATGGTCAGAGGAATCAGTAACAGCAATTGTAGTAATTCCACTTTATAGGTCATTAGTACGGCCTCATCTGTAATACTGTTTAGTTCTGGAGGCCATATCTACAGAAGGACATTATAATACATTAGGGACCATGGCAAGAAGGGCAACTAAAATGGTGCATGGCATTTGTCACAATACAGACAAAGACTAGAGGAACTAAATATGTATACCCTGGAGCAAAGAAGGGATATGATAGCAGCGCCTAAATATATCAAAGGGTATTACCAGGAACAGGAGGGTGGCACTTATTAAAGGAAGAGGTGTATTAGAAAACGAGGGCATGCGTATAAGCTAAAGGATGGTAGGTTTAGAGATGTGCAGAAAAATGACTTCACTGAAAGAGTAGTTTATAAGTGGAATAAACTCCCACATATTTAATTAAATTGAGGGTCATAGAGGTATGTTTTTTGTTTAATTTTTGCAGATTGGATGGCCATTTGGCTCTTATATACCATCACATACTTTGTATGGGGTCTGCCCTTAATAATGAACAATTTCAATATGGTTTTATCAGCATAGACACCGCATTTCATTGCAGGAATGGCACATTGGAAACAAATAAAGTTCTTTCCTATCTTCCATTAGCAGCTTAATGCAGTTTTGATCACAGTTAAATAGGACTCTGTCTCCCTTACCTACAGGGCTTGTGTGTTCTTATATAAGGCTCAGGAGCAGCAGCAAGGGAAAAGTTAATATATCCTTGTAAGTCTCCATCTGTTATGTACTGGTAATAAAGACGAGGTATGACATCCGAAGTGAAGGCCACAAGAAATGCCTGCAAAAAGTCACAGAGTATGTTATAATATGCTATATAAAAACTAGAAAAAGAAGACAAGCTGCACTGTCCCTTTAATTACTCTTAAACCCCTTGTACTTTGATATAGTCGCTGTAGATGCGGTAGGGATTAACTAGGTTATGTTAAAAGTTATGTCATTTTATTATATCATTTTGTTAAAACACACTTTGGTACCACAAAGAAAATGAGACATTAAAAATATATGTAAGTGCTGGATGGTACTATTCAGACAATTTCTTACTATTTATTCACATTTATTATTATTAAATGACTTCATTATGTGGGTTAATCTGAATCTTAGGCAAGCGGCTTGACATACATTAGAAGGTGTACAAGGAGTTGGTTCTGCTTGTCTCTGCTTGTTAAGTATTTTGGACTACTCCTTAGTTATACTAGCAGATCAGCAATTAAAAGGGCTATTCATGCATAGTATTATCTGGTTAAATGTGGAATTGGTCCAGAACAGAGCACCAAAAAGAATTTACTGTATTTTTGTAATTGGATATTTATAGAATAAATCCACAAATTAGAAAATTAAGCCTAGCATCAAATGGTGTTCAGTATGCCTATCACAATTGCCTACCTATCATTCACAGCGATTAAGAGAAGTGTGATATTTAACTTTTATTATTATTATTGTTAATAATAATAATAATAATAATAATAATAATAATGTTTATTTATAAGGTGCCACACAGTATCCACAGCACCATACATGGGTAACAGGGAATACAAAATTAGCAGACAAAATAGTACAAAACTATGCAATGGGGTACAAGATAGTAAAATAGTAAGAAAATACAACTACAGTGCAAAGGATATATTATATATTATTATTATTATTATTATTATTGTTTACTTATAAGGTGCCACAAATACAACAATGTGGATGTGTGTAATGTTGCATAGCTGGAAATAGAGAATTGCTAAACGGCGAATTAATGGCGATTTTACTGCGAGTTTGTCAAAGCGACCTTTGTGAATACAGTGAGTTATATGTGTAACATAGAAAAAAACCACACTGGCAATTTTAGGTTCAGCGATTTTAAAGAGGCATAAAATCACAGCAAACTCTCTATTTTAGGCAATTTTTTTTTATTAAAAAAAAAAAATGTAAAAAGTTTTTTAAAATCGCGTTTTGTAAATATACCCCTTAGAGAGGACTTATAAATAAAGTACAGAAAAAACATGGAAACCAAGGGGAAAATCTATACAATGCAATTTGGTCTTTATACACTGAGATAAATGTCCTGAAAATTGGTTTCACTAAATATTGCTGTCAGTGGCACATGCAGGGGGATTCCTGATAGCTGCACAGAAACACCCTACAAAGAACTGTGTAATTAAATGAAATAAAATACGCTGTCCGTGGCAAAGAGACCACAACTCTTGTGCATGATAATTCAAAGAGATGCTGCAGACCTCATTCGCACTCAGCGCTGCATGTCTTCAGCATCTCACTGGCACACTTCTGCATGTGTTGCCCCCTAATATAACCCTAACGTACTTTTTATAGTGTGCCTTCCCCAGACCTCTAATATACCCCAGATGTATTGTTGTGGTCAGTTCCTCATCTGCCAGCTTGTTTGGTGTATCTGCTGCTATTGTACTCCTGTGAAATCCTTAGCCTGCTTATTAAATGCTGTTTTGACCTATATCTGCCTCTGTGACTGCCTGCCTCCTCATGATGTGACTGCCTTGTGACTGCCTGCCTCCTCATGATCTGACTGCCTGCCTCCTCATGATGTGACTGCCTGCCTCCTCATGATGTGACTGCCTACCTCCTCATAATCTGACTGCCTGTCTCCTCATGCTGTGACTGCCTTGTGACTGCCTGCCTCCTCATAATCTGACTGCCTGCCTCCTCATGATGTGACTGCCTGTCTTCTCATGATGTGACTGCCTGCCTCCTCATGATGTGACTGCCTACATCCTCATAATCTGACTGCCTGCCTCCTCATGATGTGACTGCCTGTCTTCTCATGATGTGACTGCCTGCCTCCTCATAATCTGACTGCCTATCTCCTCATGATGTGACTGCCTGCTCCTCATGATGTGACTGCCTGCCTCCTCATAATCTGACTGCCTGCCTCCTCCTGATGTGACTGCCTGTCTCCTTATAATCTGACTGCCTGTCTCCTCATGATATGACTGCCTGCCTCCTCCTGATGTGACTGCCTGCCTCCTCATAATCTGACTGCCTGTGACTGCCTGCCTCCTCATGATGTGACTGCCTGCCTCCTCATGATGTGACTGCTTGCCTCCTCATAATCTGACTGCCTGCCTCCTCATAATCTGACTGCCTGCCTCATGATGTGACTGCCTGCCTCCTCATGATGTGACTGCCTCCCTCCTCATGATGTGACTGCCTGCCTCCTCATGATGTGACTGCCTGCCTTCTCATTATCTGGTTACTAATTGCACACCTGTTTTAGCCTAAATCGATTCTCTGGGCTGTATCTGTTTCATGCTAGACTGACTAGAAACAAATCCTGACCCTCCTTTGGCCTGTCCGCAGATCATTGTTTTACACCATACTGCTACATACTCCAGTTCAGTGTCGCCATCGTGGGGGGCAGGGGCGGGGGCAGCCAGGACTATTGTCCTGGGCCTGGAGCTGATGGGGCCCCCCAATACTTACCTTAGTAAGAAGCAGGTAAGGACTCCCTTGCACATCGGCTCACTTTTAATGCAGGTTTGTTGTGCCCCACCCCTAAGTGATGTCATGTGTAACATCACATAGTGGGCGGAGCCCAGTAGATGTGTCCCTGGCCCCAAAATTTCTGGCGGTGGTCCTGTTCTAAATCCCTCCAGTGTGTTGTTCCTATCCTCATATTTTGGTAACTTTAAACTAGCACTACTTAGATCAAGTCCTGGGGAGAGCCAAGTCCCTGCCAATGCTGTCGATTCCAGGAATGGGGGTTGCTATAGGTAAATAGCTTTATTTTACTATACACGCATAACATACGAATTATGGCCAGATTCAGAGCTGCACTTACACTTTTTTTAGGTGCAAGTGTAGACCTGAGCAATACCATGTTGACCTGCAAGGGGAGGCAAATTTACATTGTGAAAGCAAAATTATATTTAATAGGTGAAATTTCTTAGCTCAACTCTGTTTCATAGTTTAAACATAAAGCTATGCAGTATTTGAGTTCTGTGTGCAAAAGTAATGTATTTTCCCTGCATGTTAAATATTTAAGATTTTATGAGCACCCCTCATTTTGCAAAATGGTTTAGCCGAGCTGTACACTTGCACCTGTTTTACCCTCTGAATCCAGGCCTATAGCTTTTATCACGCTCAAGGTATTTTTATATTATTTAAATATAGTAATCAATAAATATATGCTTTAAGAATTATCATAAATTAAAACAAGTTGTTTGGGATCATGAGGCCTAGCTTTACAATCATTGCTCAATCATACTTACATTCCCGGTGACAGCTATGCAGGTAATGGCCTCAAGAATGGACATCCATATTCCAATGCCCTGGGCACGATTAGCCACTGGGCGCCGATACTCACAGACAAATTTTTGTGCATCCAGGCGGACCTCAATCCAATTATTAAGCAGAGCAAAGAGAGGAGCCAGTGGGCAGGCAGCCACAAAGATGGTCACAAACCCATACTGTATAACTGAATAAAAGACAGAGAGAGACGTTGTTTAAATTAATGTTGCAATAACAAACTAAGAAACGTTGGCGTCCAAATAACATGGGTCTACCACCTGCAGAAGAGAAGCAGCTTTGGCTGTACCACACACTGTATTCCATCTACCATATAACACAACTTGCCTCCAGCTTGTGTGGACACCTCACAAATTTCCCTAGAGATATATATCTGACATGTGCACTAATCAGGTAGATATTTAAGGGGAATGTGGTCAAGTACTCTCAGGTTCTGTCTGCTTACAATTGCTTCTAAACTGGAACGCACAGATATAAATTAAAATGTTACAATTATTAAGGAAGAATAAATAAACCATCCTGAGGCTCTAGATCAAAACGCTGGCCAAAACAGTCTATAATGCATCATTGTTGTTACTTTATTTTATTTTTTATAAACACACATAATGTTGAGAACACTGCAATGCAAAATGCAATGGAAATCACAGATCAGTTCACCTGTTATTTTGTGCAGCAATAATGGTGATTCTTTTCTTACTCAGGTAAACCTGAGCAATAGGTGCCAGTAATGCTGTGTGCTTAAGCTGTAGTCAAAGGCAGGGGCATAACTATAATCTTGTGGGCCCATATCAGAATTCTGAAGGGACACCCTATCTTGGCTGTCTCCAGCAATGGCACTTAGTGACTCCTCTATCTTCTCTGCAAAGACACTGATGTCATCTCGTTAGCGTTAGTGCATGGAAGGATAGAGGAGCTGGCACCACTTAAACAGTGGTCTGGAAACGTTCTCTGCAGTGCTGCTATAGAGAGTCACAGTGGGTCCTTCTTCCATGATCCTCTATAGCAGGGCTGCAGAGACAGACTTCACAATACTGTTTAAGAAGCAGCCAGCACCAGCTTCCAGACAAATGGTCCTATACAGGTGCCTTGAGCCATTGGGCCCCATAGCAATTGAACCCTCTATAGTTACGCCCTTGGTCAAAGGCTAAAGACATCGGCCCGTGTTGACACTTAAGAATGAGTCAGGTGTGAATCAGGGCCATGGGGCTGGACTTTACAGACTTTTGAATTTTCCCTCAACTTCTGTGTGTTTCGGTTGTATTGTGGACAGTTTTTGCACAGACTGTGCATTATAATCTGCTGTAAAGCAGTAGGAATGTATTCCATACAATAGATACTGCCTTGGACACACCTATAGTCCAGGCAGTAATTGAAAGCTTAGCGCTGTCACTACGTCTGGCTGGTTTTGAAAGGAGGTAGAGGAAGATGGAGCTGTGAGTTCTTTTCCCAGACACGTTGTCTCTCACAGAAGCAGTAGCCACACTAAGCAGTCAGTTCTGTTAAATGGCTTTCTGCTGGCCCACAGCATAGACAAGGATATTGTAGCTGTTGTTCATGCAATAAGAGAAACTCTTGCTTTTTACCCACCAAAAATAGCAAAGAAATGGATTTATAAGAGTTGGCCATTGGTAAACAGAATAATGCTCCCGGGGTGTGGTGGAACCTGTATATTATCCTTCAAAAAGCTATTAAAAAGGAATATTAACAGTCTGAATGATGACCCTATGAACAGGGACTAGTGGGTGTTTTATAGCCACTTCCCTAGGTGGTCTAGTGAGGTCACATAGGGTCGTATCCAGACCTACAGGCACCTTCTGGCCGCCCGAGGTCAGTACGGCTGCCATCGGAGCGGGGAGTGCACGGCCCATGCACTCCCCCCTAGCGGGCGTAAACTTACGTGTCCAGATTCCTACCCTAACGTTTACCGGCTTCCCCCACCCCGTCCCCTAATTTGCATGCCTATCTCTGCCTTTACGGCGGAGATATAGCATGTGTAAAGGGGAATACTATAGTTACGGCCGCCGGTCCTTACACCGCCGTATGAAGGTTGTGCACATCCTTTTCTTACGTAGATTGCGTAAATGCGGTCTTTTAGACTGCAATTACGCAATGTACGTAAGAAAAAGATACATAGATTACGTAAAAAAATTACTACACATGCACAGTAGTAAAAATCGCTAAACACCGGACGTATATGTTATATGTCCGGTACTCTGAATATGGGCCTGTGTGTCATACTGGGGCATTGAGGGCCCACCAGGAAACAAATATTGTGATGGGGACTCAAAGGGTGTGGCCAAAGGATAGTTGTAACATCGTACCATATAAATATACTGTGTCATTAACTTTCAGCAGAGTGACACACATGTATAATATTGATCATTTTCACAGTTATAGTGACTCAGTAAGTATCCTACTGACCTATATACAACACAGACTACATAATAGTGACCATCATACAATAAAGATTGACATAACAACAATAAAAACTGCAGCCTAGTTACTGCTCTACAATACAGACTTCATCCTAGTTATCACCCTGCAATGTAGACTACATCCTGACCTGTGCAGTGCGCTCGCTTCTCTATAGATGATGCCATATCTGTGGTCACAATAGCACCACACTTATAGAAGCTACACCTTTGTACAGTGAAACAGACAGTGCCTGGTCTAATGCTGCACTGTGGACCAGCTCTCAGTTACCTTAACTGCACCCTCTGACTCCTGTAGAGGGTGAAAGCTTTCCCTAATGGTGGTGCGGCCCAGGAAGCACATTTACTTATGAAACAGGTTTTAGTCTTGTTTGTTTTTATTTGGAGAAACTGGTTAGCAACAATCCAATATCTGACCGACTTATCAGAAAGTTACTGACTACAACATCTCACCAATCTCTAGATACTCATCAAACAGTCCTGCATAAGGGATCAGGCGATAATCTCGTTCCCACGGTTTCTCTTTGTTCTTATCACTTGTCTTTTCAGCCACAAAAGAGTTTTTGTTGAGCCACCAGAGAATCAGTTTCCTATAATGTGAGGAGAAGAAATGTTTTTATAGCAACAGATTTAACATAATAAACCATCCATGATTCCAATACCAGCGTGTTTGGTGTTGGCAGAATGTTGCCAACACCAAACCAAGGTGTGACAGCATGCCCCCGTTCACTATACCAATTACCAGAAACAATAATTGCATATTTACAGACACCAATGGCCAGATTTACTAAGCTGCGGGTTTGGAAAAGTGGAGATGTTGCCTATAGCAACCAATCAGATTCTAGATGAAATTCTTTAGTATGTAAAAAGAAAATGAGAGCTAGAATCTGATTGGGTGCTAAAGGCAATATCTCCACATTTCCAAACCCGCAGCTTAGTAAATCTGGCCCCAAGTCAGTGAAACATGCAATATATTGTAGCACTGGGGTAGGCGTCCTCCAAACTTGAAGTTGCCATCAATCAGTGACTACTGGATGGCGTTCTTTACATATAGTAAAGGGGTAGTGTAATATTTATAGGGATCAATGGCGCCGAGTCTTGTGTGTAAAATATGAGCCTAGAATTATCTAACCCCAACTGACCCTTTTCTTTTCATTCAGTCTGTAAGCCCAAGTCCAGCTCCCTCAGGTAAGTATTAATACATTCTGAGCCTACAGAGATATATAGATTTTTGTTTTAGGCTCTATTCTTATATTTTTAATAAATGGAGCAATACCTAATCAGAAAGTGATAAACCTGCAAGTGCAAAGCCCATCACAATGAAGTCACTTAATGTGATAGATGGTGTTCCACAGATCAAAACAGGCATTGAAAACCTTGGACTGGATTTTGGTGCATTCATATCTCCAGACGCAGCATGCATGGGGATCCGGTATCGAGCACACATCTAGAGGCTGCAAATCTCCCGCACTGTGCTTGAGGCCATGATTTTATGCAAACCACGGACTCAAAGTCCGGCCCCACTGTCTAGCAACACTACTTTTCCTAGTGTTGCTAATGACTGGCCAGGACTTGATGACAGAATATGCATCATCAAGCCCCGCCCCATCCCTAGACATACACTGATCATTGGTGGTCAGTGGGTGGGGCTTAAGGATACAATTTGCATAAATTGCTTTATCAAGTCACACATCTGCCAAGGAATCTATCACTCGCTCCGGCAACCCTGAACCACTCTACTTGTGCGGACGGACTTCCAACACCCATACCCTGGCATAAAATGTTATGTGCCAGTGCAACCAGAACGTTGTACCTGGGTACACAACACACACATTTGTCTGATATCATACAATTGGTGCTTATAAGTATTAGAAATCAACAGATGTGACCTATTTTATCACAACAAATCATAAAAATATTACTAACTATACATGTACATACTCTGGACCGTATGCCTATAGGGCCGTTCACAACAGGGACCCACACTCGCACCGCTGATCCACACGTTTAATTTAAGGCAGGCTTATGACAACATATCTGCCATAAAGCACGCACTACAGAGGGGAGTGACAGGGGGAGTTCACTCCCCTCTCTCTTGCATACTGCCAGACCCCATATGCACATACGGGAAGCATGTGAGGGTCTGGATCTAGTCCTTTGTGATCATCTGAAGCTATTAATTATCTTCCCCCGCCCAAACCAATGCCCTCATTTGCCTCTTCATAAAATGCATAATTCATAAGAAGAGTGACGAGTTGATGAAAAGTTCCTAAGGGATAGATTTACTAAACTGCGGAAATAGAAAAATGGAGATGTTGCCCATAACAACCAATGAGATTCTAGCTCTCAATTTCTTAATGCATACTAGAGAATGCCAGCTAGAATATGATTGGTTGCTATGGGCAACAACTCCATTTTTCCATTTCTGCAGTTTAGTAAATCTATCCCTTAGTCTGGTCCAAGGCAGAAAGTGGATAACACCTATTGCCTTTGTACAGCACTGCGGATTCCGTGTGGCGCCTTATTAATAATAATATGATATAATATAATTAATCATAATAATAACACAACTGCAAGTACAAGTGCTCAGTTATAGTTTATATACTGCATTATACTCACGGAACTATAAACTCTTTCACATTGTTCAGAACCTGTTTCCCCACCATAATAATCAGCAGCTGCTGTGCCAGTTCAATCAGACACCCCCCAGGGCTACACTGCAATATGAACAGCAGAGGTGATGATGTTAATGCACATTGATAGAGAAATCACTATTTTTAATTCATTAACAAAATTTTATATAGCACCATTATATTACTATGACGATTGGAAGCTGCTAACATTGCTGAAGCACATGAATAGTATAAAACGAAAAGATTGTTCTTTACTTGAAATATATTGCAACACGTCAAATCTTACTCAGGTTCTTGGTTGTTCATATAT
>WWET01000757.1:324343-335803 GCA_011038615.1 Limnodynastes dumerilii | reverse complement strand
ATATATATATATATATAGGAGCGCTTCATAGTGCAGCATACTTTCACTCTTAAAGATATAAGTGTACCATATAAAACTCTCAGGCCAGTGAGTATGGATTAACAGTGCAGGAAACAACCTTTGGAATATTGGTGTTACCGGTGTTCTCACTAACTGCAGACCGTAATAGAGTACTCCAGTGTCACTGCCAGTCTCTGTTCAATGTGTCCTGTAGCAGGGTAAGTTAAAGCCTGTCATCTCTCGAAGACTTCGTCAGTAGAGGAATGCACCTATTTAAACTGGGACCTTTAACTACAAGCCACACCTCCTGACTGTCTTTGTTATGACTTTGAGAGTCATAACAGTGTGGTGTAAATCACCGCCGTGACGCCCACTGATGTTACTTTATTAACAACAATACAATTAATACTGTAGTACTAACTTACCCAGCCATGCAAAATACAGAGCTATCTTTTCTCCATAGTACATCCTGATGTGATCCAGCGGCTGAGACTTGTACCATTTTCTCCAAGAAGCCCAGTACTCAAATAGTATTTGTCTGTGTGTCATGTTTTCTGGATCTGTTCCAGGCATATGGGTGTATTTACCCTAAAGGCAATGAGAATAGGAGCCATTGTTGAGCATCTGGATAAGTAGAAATTGTTAGCAGATTCTGAAATTGATTGCACTTATTATCTCTCTCTAACTGCTCCCCATCTCTACTATCATATAAGTCCAGTGTGATGAAGCAAGTTCTGTACAGCTTGGGAGTCTTTTTGTCTAAAAGCAGTATACCTTAATTACAGCTAACTCCAACACAGGGGCGGAACTACCATTGGTGCAACAGGTGCAACATCACCGGGGCCCATACTGATGGCCCACAGCCATCATCACTGCACCGCCGAAGCTGCCCACCAGGTTACCTGGGATATGATCAGGGCCAAAGCATATTTTTTGCACCTGGACCCACAACTGGCAAGTTCCACCTCTGCTCCAACAAACACATATCTGTAATAAATCCAACATATTAACTGCACATACACTTTTATAGAAGTGTTTATAGTAGGAATGAGTTTGCATGCATTGAGCATGGCTGTGGAAACATATACTAGGTCCTTGGAGACAGCCACCACACTACTTATCTCATGCACAGGTGCCTCGGCCAGCCAACAATTATATTCATCCCTTAACCGATATGAAGTTGGGGCATATAAAAATATACTGACAGCCAACATGGGTCTCATCAATACCAACCAATGCAGAGCAGATTTCCCATATGCTGGCAAAGTAGAGAGGATTGGGATTAATTCCTACATCATCCTGGGTTCAATCACAGGCAGATCCTTAGAAACAATATTAAAATTATTTATGTTTTCTAAATCTGCAGCAAACCCTCATAGATCTAATGATCAGTTATGGCCCTAGAAAGATACTTGGCCTGCTATGAACTTGTATGTGCTTACTAATATAGGTTCTATAGATCAATAATCAGTAAACTACAAAGCCTCTCACATCATGCAGGGGGTATGCGTCACTCAATACATCTTCACGCAGTAACCTCTCCACACCGATCTCACCCTTACAGGAGTTTCCATATGGGGTGCAGGCCAAAATCTCGTAAAGCTGCAGAGAACACAGGTCTCATTAAGCATGTTTGACATTTTTTTTACATGTTAAATGCACTTCACAATTGGGAACAAGAAAATAATAACGGTAATTAAACCGTTATATGCAACAAAAACTTCTCATGTCATTAAGAGGATAGAACATATTAGTAGTAATTAATAATCATATTAATCACATGGGACCAGATCCTGACCTACGGGCACCTTACAGCCACCCGAGGTCAGTACGGCCTGCATCGTAGCAGGGAGCGCACGCCCTGTGCACTCCCCACTGTTGGTAGTTCAAAACAGAGGAATTACGTACGACATAATCCTGTCGGCCGTTGCTCAGGATCTGGGACATGCTGTGCATCATCCTGTCAAATCTGTTTTATGTCTGTTTTTACTTTCTTTACTGTCTATTTTTACTTTCGTATCGTTTGGTTGCAAATGCCTTTAGCATGTTGTTCAATTTAGTCATTCATATCCTTCAACCACACTGTAATCTACATAAAGACTGGGAACTTAACTTCCACCCCTACTAAGTGACAAGTATTAAAATGTTTTCAGTGTGATTGCTTTGTATGTCTGTAAATGGCTGTTACGTTGATAAGACAGAAGTGTTTAGTTAGCATGTGGGTGCTGTATGATTTAGGCCAGTGTTCTCCAACCTCAGTCCTCAAGGACCACTAACAGTCCATATTTTCTGGGTTTCCTTAAAGAATCACAAGTGATATAATGAGCAGCACCTGTGGAGCTTTTAAAATGTGACAGTTAGTGATGAACACACCTGTGCTCCAGCAGTGACACCTGGAAAACATGCACTGTTAGTGGTCCCAGAGGACTGAGGTTGGGGAACACTGATTTAGATGACCTGAACTCCATATGAAAGGTCAGGGTTTCTGCAATGCGGTCAGCAGGGTGTTTAGGTCACTGGGAGCGTTGCGCTAGGAATGTGTTTTTGTTTTAGATAATTGGGTCCGTGGTCCCACGCGCAGTATTACATGTGGGGCTAGTTTGAACAGAAGGTTTATATCACTTCCGAATAGGAGGTAGAGGATTTAAATTCGAGCCAGTAGAACCAAGTAGCTCTAAACCAGGGTGCTAGGTCAGGAGTCCCAAACAAAATCTCTTCCATTGACATGAAGTGGTTAATATGGGAAAACCAGTCTTTAGCAGATGGGGGCAGCTGCAATTTCCATTCAATTTGGATTTGGAATTTGGCTGTGTTATTAAGGTATTTTAAAAGGGACATTTTATAGCTGGAGATTGGCATTGGGGATACAGAAAGGAGCCAGAACTGCGGAGAGGCACGTATGTCTGGGCCTATAATTTTCCTAGAGATATTAATGGCCTGCTGCCAGTAAGAAGTTATGTGGGAGGCAGGGCCACCAAATGTGGAAAATTTGTACCAAAATCATCCCCACAACTCAAACAAGTGGCTAGAATGTCAGGGTAGATCTTATGGAGTATGTATTGCGTTTCCAGCACTGCTACACTGGAAGAGCAAGTACGGGTGAGCCGGAAAACTTTCGACCAGTCAGCATAAGTGAGAGTACTGGGTAGATCTCTATTCCATGCTTCTACAAAACTCAGGCTAGAGGTACATAGGATCTCAACCAGTAATGTGTAGAGAGACGAGATCATGTGGATTGGAGCCAATGTAGAGGTGCACAGGGCTTCAAAGGGGGAAAGAGGCCACCCATGTTAGTCCTATTAGTGCTATAATTCTTTATTTTCTAAATCTGAAGCAAACCCTTTGGGATAAATATTGGGATGGTCTGGAGGAGGTATAAGATTTTGGGTAATACAGACATTTTGATGATGTTGCCCATCTAGGAGAAGTCCTTCATTGACCAAAGGGAGAGATCCCGTTTAATTTCTGCCAGTAGGGAAGGGAAGTTGGCTTGAAACAAAGCCAAGGTAGGTTTGGTAAGGGTAACCCCCAGGTATTTCAAGTGGGAAGGGTGCCACCTGAAGGGAAAGCTAGTTTGAAGGGATTGTGTCGTTGAAGTGACTAAATTAATCCCTATGTGATCTTTTGATTTGATCTTTTGCAGCTCCTAATACACCAGATCAACGATGGAAAGATATCCTTAGCTTTTTGCAAGTGTGTACAGTGTCTATTAGGAGATCTGAGGACAATACACACCGGTGAGATATCTGGTGAAACAGTCTCTTGAATGTGTGATTGGAAAGATTATCTGCTGAAATCCCAGTGTGTGCCCTGCTTAAGAATGACAACATTTTTCCAGTTTACTTGACTTGTGTAAATAAGTATTGCTGGTGGTATTTAACAGCACAAGTGAGACTTTCCCATCCAGTGATATTTCTCCTTTCTTCTCTGGCATTATATTACTAAGCTTATTGGCTGTATTATTATTGTGTGTTTTTATGCAATGGGAAAATAACAATGATATTCATCCCTTAGCCACTATGAAGTTGCCGCACTCGTGTTAAATCCCACTCCAGTACAGTTATAGTGACAGCCAACATGGGTCTCATCAATGGTATTATATGACTAAGCTTCATGGATGTATTATTTACTTTTATGCAGTGGGACTCATTACATGATAAACGCCTGTATTTCTGCAATAATATACAATCACGTGGATGAATGTATTTTAAAGTAAAGCTGGCCACACACTAGAGCGATTATCGTGCCGATTTAGCAATTATCGTGGATTGGCCGAATTATCGCTCTAGTGTGTGGTGCCGACAATTTACTGAAACGGCCAATAATAAAAAAAATGGCTGCAGTCAGATAATCTGATCGGGTGGTTTGCAATAAAAATGATCGTTTATCGCTAGTAAAATCGTGCAGTGTGTGGGCATTTCAGATAATTGTATGTCCTCTCTCCCTGTCTGGCTATACAGCGCTGTATAGTCAGACAGGGAGAGAGGACATAGCGCTGCAGAACCCCACACACTGGGGTTCTGCAGCGCTATGTCCTCTCTCCCTGTCTGACTATACAGCGCTGTATAGCCAGACAGGGAGAGAGGACATACAATAATCTGAAATGCCCACACACTGCACGATTTTGCTAGCGATAAATGATCATTTTTATTGAAACCCACCCGATCAGATTATCTGACGGCAGCCATTTTTTTTTGATTATCGGCCGTTTCAGTAAATTATCGGCACCACACACTAGAGCGATAATTCGGCCAATCCACGATAATTGCTAAATCGGCACGATAATCGAGTGTGTGGCCAGCTTAAGTCTAAACAGCGGCCCCCTAGGGGCAGGTCAGAAGAATGTCCATGCTGAACAATGAGTCTTACACTATCTACTTTCAATGTGCTCTCTGTCCTTTCCACGGGTCAGCTTGGCACCCGTTTCTACCAGCGTGGATATCCCTGATGCTAGGAGTATGCAGTGTAAGTCTCTGATGATCTTGGATGATCTCCTCTGCATGGGTCTCCTATCAAGATTGACAGGAGACCCAGCCAATCGGAGAGAGACTGCAGCCAGCCAATAGGCTGGCGGCAGGCTCTCCAGCAGAGATTATCGCTCCCAGCCTGTGGCAGTGTATGGTGCCGATATCGGGACCTTTCACCAGGGGGAAATCGCCCTGTTTATCGGCAGCCACATGCTGGGAGCGATCATCGCTCTAGTGTGTGGCCAGCTTAATACTTACTATCTGGTGACGCTGAGTATTTGTAAAAAATGTTTCCTTATTCTCACTTCCCAGGTACCTGGAAATAAAACAGATTTGGAAAATTATTGCCCGTTATGATGCTTTTTGTATGATTGCAAAATTACATGATTGTTACCATCTGTCTGCACCTACAGTTTATGGTATTAAGTATATCTGCACAGCTCAAATATGATAATTTAATCTGATGTAATAAATCCGAGGATGTCCATAGCTAAAGATGTTATTTCCTCTCTCTATAATATAAAAGTATAATGATTGATATGGTCACAAGAAAGGGCAGGGTTTCAGAAATATGCTATGATGCAGTTAGTATTTGAACCCGTGTGCATTTCATTTCCATCTGTTGTATGTATTGCTAAACCATTCAACTGAAGAACACATTCAGCTTATCTTTAACATACAGTACTGCAATAATAGTGGTTGTTAATATTTAAAGATCTTAATTTGAAGTATTTTTGATTGATTACAAAATGTTATTACAGATACTGAGCCGGAAGCAGACACACTTTTCCCCAACCTCTCTGCATGGCCATTTATATGTATGTATTCATACACATCCATGCTAATTGATCCAGAAAGCACTGCTATCCATCTAGCCTTAAAAGCAAAGACCAAAGTGTTTGGCTGATTTCTCAAGTGCAATTCCCTCATAGTCAGTGTACAACATAGACATTCCTTCTCTCTGTGTATTGATCCAGACTTCCATACTGTCGCTGTATTGTGCACACTTGAGATTGGCCCTAAATATTGATATACACAAGAAAGGGAGACCACACTAAAGGCTAGATTTACTAATATGCAGGAAAGCAAAAGTTTTGGGTAAATTACAAATATGGCTGCTACCTAATGACAAGCTTGCCCATTTGTCCTGAGTACCACCAGTGGTATTAGTACCACTGGTTGAGAACCACTGCTCTAGGGTATATCAGCTGCTCTAGTCTCACTCTGATTGGTTGGGACTCCTGTCATTCTTGACAGGAGTCCCATGCAGCCAGCCTATTGGCTGACTGAACAAAAAATTAATGAATGACAAAAATTAAGCATGTGAGAGGTTCTGTAGTGCTGAGCGCTCTCTGTGCAGACAGCTGTCAGTGTGAGAGGTTCTGCAGGGCTGGCTGACGGAGAAACTCCGGTCAGTAGTGTATGGCACCCCTACCTCCTGGCTGGAGTTTCCCCATCTGTTTGACCATTTAATTGCAGATTATTAAAGAGTCAGACGGAAACTGCAGCCAGGAGGTGGGGACACAAGGTCCGATAATCGGACTTGTCCACACACACTACAAGATATTGTCCCCCTTAGTCATTCGGGAATTCTATTTGATCATCTGTACCTCACGATCATTGTAGAATCAGAACAAAAATCGCTCTAGTGTGTGGCCAGCTTAACAGTGACAGTCCCTATATTGAGTCACAAATCATGTGTTTTTAAATTGAGTACTAACACACCTGTGGCCCCCCTTAAGGCCTCCAAAATAGCTTCTTTGCATCAACAGTCATCTACTAAACTCATACTGCTGCCAAACAAAGGGTTAGATCCAGAATGAAGAGAAGCAGCTGATGTATGTCCTCTATGTATATAAGTGAGCTGTGAATTGTTACTGTGCATGTGCAGCACCTATAATTCCACATCAGAACACGTCCACCCTATGCTGTGTTCTGTGCGGAATTCAGTCTCCACGGGGGGTTGGCACACTCACCGTGCGTATCTCTTATTTAAATGGCTGAGCTGTTACATACAAATTCATATTCCGCATGCACAGGGAAACATGCAGAATACTTAAGGTAGGGTCCAGGTCATGGGAATGCATTCTGCACACAGGAGTTCAGGGGGAGTGGCCACATTCCTGCGTGTGGAATATTGGATACCAAAATCCATTCGTTAGCCTTCGCAGCAGAGGATAGGATACGGATTATGGCACTGATTCATACCTAAGAAACTGAGGCTTTTTAGGTGTGTATTTTTCTGTAGTTAGGGCATGCATAGTCACGCTGACTTTAAAGACCGCGCATAGTTTTTTCATTAAGAGGAGGCGTGCCAGAGCAGCCTCCATAGGAAGTTAGGGAAAGGGGGAGGGGGAGGCATGTAGATTATGCAGGGAGGGAGGGCTGGTTAATGACCATGCATATAAGAGGGAATATACGCATGGGAATTTAACGTTGCCTATGGCACTCGTGAGTAAATAATAGAAGTGAAAAGAGAGTTGTAGCTTATCAATGACATCAGTGGGGGAAGTGAAAGTATGTCATACCACCTTATACTGTCCCCACTGATATCAATTAATAAACAATGGCAGCATAAAAACATCAACAACTGCAAACTTCCAACCTGAATCATCCATCATGCTTCTAATACACATCTGTTCTCTACAATAAAGCAGTAATATTAGGGTTCAGCTGAGACTGGGAATTGGCAGAAGGTTTTTATTGATCATTTTCAACATGTGCTCACCTATTAAATGCACATTTTCTAAAGGGACAGGTAAACAGATCTGGAGGACGACGTGGAACGTTTTCATGGAACAAACGTTTGAAAAGAGGCAAAAGCCAATGACTGGATTCAGCAGACTGAGTCTAACATGTAATGAAAAACAGAGAAGACACATGAAATACTGTGCTGCATAATGTACAGTGCTATTTGCTGTATCTAGTAAGGACTAAGCCGATAGGTTGTAAAGCAGTGGAAACCTTTCCAGCATAACATAACAGGTCATTTTCTAGAAGTTTTGTCATGTAATTATTGGTTGTAATCTTAATTCTCATCTTAGAATTTAGACACGTGTGTGTGTGTGTGTGTGTGTGTGGAGGTTGTTCTGGTTGGGATTGATAGTGTGTGGTGCCTTGTAAGTAAAGGATAATAATGATATGACTGTAGTTGCAAAGTTGGCGATTTCATTGCAGCAGTGGAAATGTAATAATTTCTTATGGATACGTTGAATCAACATTAAAAATTTCCTAACGTTTTATTGCAGACTCTGACAATTCAGATCCTTGCATATTGCATATTACATATACACCAATATTAGAACACTTAGGACATTTCAGGAATCAGAAGCACTTTCTGTTGGAGGGGGGAAGCCTGTATATGGTACAGCAAGGGCTAGCTTCAGATAACATATGTAATTCTGACACTCACTGTGTCACTCCTATTTAATAAAGTCTTTGGCATAAGACAAAACGCGTCAGCAAGATGTCTGTATTGTGCAGTGTGGCAGCTGACTGGATTTTACTTTTTCTCTATACTTGGAGCCTGCCTTGTGGTCTTCGGTCCTTAGGAGCACGGACCTCGTGTGGTCACTGATGCTTCCCTAACCATCAGCGCTATGGAATGAGCACTTGTGGCTATACCTGGACGACATATACATATGTGAACCCACTGAGCAGTGAGTAAACTATATCAGTGAACGCTACACCTTGTTTATCACTTTAATACTGGAGGACTTGTAGTACATTGAATGTACTTTTCATTACTGCACAGAACAGTACATCGTTGCTAATATCTTTCACGGGCCATTCATTTCCACCTGGCTATTGGATCTGAACTCCGGCTGTGGTAATTAAGTGGAGGAACTTTACATTTGCTATTCGCACTTGTCATTGAGGTGGATACATTCTTTACATGGACTCCTTAATATCAATCTGCAATCACCACATTGTTATATTTTATCGCTAGTTACATTGGGGCAGATCCAGAACAACGTTTATAAGCGTATTTACGCCTGGCGGAGACGTAAAAACTCTATTTTGTATGTTCTGAGCATGCGCACGGCAGATGTTACTCTACGTAACGCAATGTAACTCTGAGCGTAAGGGCCTTTCAGGCTGTGACCGCGGGACTTCATATCCCAGTCTCAGCTACCGCAGGACGTCATATTGTGGCCGCAGTCCCGCTCGGTGGATGATCCACAAAGGTAAGAAACCTGAAAGCGGGAAGAGAGCTTTTCCCATGTTCCCAAGATGCACTTTTAATTTTCGGACCCCAATCAAGTGAATTGTGCCTGTAGATTCCTGGGATATGGAAACCTAAACCCCCAATCTTGCGACTATATATATATATTTACACACACACACACACATATCCGTCATAATTTTGTGTCCTCTGGCACCTAAAGAAATAAAAGGGAAAGGAGAAGAAGAAAAAGGAAGAAAGGTGAGAAGCATAGAAGAGATAACAAGAGATAAGAGACCACACATTTATGCAGCATCATTAATCAGCTATGGGGGGGGAGGGAGGGGGGGCAGGCCGCAGGCCCCAGGCCCCAGAATTTGCTGTATAAGGGCCCAGAAATAAGTAGCTGCTGTAGACCAATAGCAGACAGAGAAGGACAGCACAGACTTGAGGTAAGAAGACAGCAGGTACAGGAGGGACTGTAGATTAGAGGAGAGACCAGGAGCAGGCAGAGAAGGACAGCATAGAGTGGAGGTAAGAAGACAGCGGGAACATAGGACAGCAGAGCGGAGGAGAAAGTATAGTGTCATCTAAATCTTTGTCAGTTTTGTTACCATCACTGTGACAACTTTAACCTAATATTAAAACACTAGCAAATGGCAGTCTACACACACACACACACACACACACACTAATGTGTACCTGTAGAGGAGCTCTCATTGACATGTCTTCAGCAAAGTAACACATAGTGGCAAAGGGAGCGCTGAGCAGCATAAAATTCAAAGTCTGGTCCTTAATCTGGAGAGAGTGCTGAGAGATAGTCACAAAACAGAAATTGCATTGATTAAATAAACACCCAGAAATCATACAACCCAACAGAGAACCGATAGGGCTATAGGTATCAGGGAGCCCCAGAACCCTTCCTACACACTCACCCATGATTGCCCCACACCCTCTACTACTCCCCAGCAGCAGGCTAACACAATAGAAAAGTCTGCCATCACTTTCTATATTTCTATATATATTTCTATGTTTCTACATTGTAAAGAGTCCCATTGTAGCACAACTATTGAAAAAAATAATCTACATGAAGCATTTTATTCCTTCTTAATTGTACTCACATTGGTCTGGATTCACAGATACGTAGTTTTCGTCTTGGTACGTAGATAGCGTAAATAAGCTACTACACATGCGTAGTAGCTCGATTCTTAAAACAACGCACGCAAGACGAAAACTACATAACTGTGAATCCAGACCATTATTTCCCATACTAGGGCCCTCAATGATATAACGCCCTATAATAGGCAAAATAAAAGGGTCTATTATGGGGGGACTCCATTGTTCACAAACGCTGCTGCCTTGTATAAAACAATAAACCAACTACACTCATAGTATGACATAGAGCTCATTGGATAAATAATTGTAATCCACCAGAGCTGCATGTTTATGTCAGGTTCTCTAAAGACAGATTAGGATACAGGCATGTGAAAGGTAAGTATATCAATTTCACCTTCTCCAAGAGAACTCCAGCGATCTTCAAATTTTCAAAGTATATTTCTCTCCTCTCTTTTTTATGTTGATCCTCAACGTTACTGTTTGTGTCCCAAACCAACACAAAATCTGTCATTCCATGATAGAAAAAGAAACCAGAACCCTCAGTTATTTAGTGGAGGTTCATAGACCATAAGTGTAGTGTAAAATTCACAGCATTATGTTATTAATATTAATATGGTTATCAAATATATTATACAGGTATATATTATAGGAAGGAAAAAATGTATATATGGCATTAACAAATAGTAATATTGATGGGGAACAAGTTATGATAGTTTGCAGTTAGGGAACAAATTATTAAGATAGTTGCCAATATGGAAAACAAGAGGCTAGGTTACAGAAAGAGAAGAAGAAATGTCACAAGTTATGAAATGGGAAGAAGAGATGTTGTACGTTATAGAATGAAAAGAACAGAAGATACTATTATAAAATAGGAAGAAGAGATGACACAGATAGAATGAAGAGATGACACAATTTATAAAAGGGTAAGAAGAGATGACAAGTTATAGAATGGGAAGAATAAATGATACAAGGTATAGAATGGTAAAAATAGGTAAAGAATGGGAACAATAGATAACACAAGTTATAGTATGGAAAGAACTTAGAAGAAATTTTAGAAAGTCCTACCACATTAGTGTCAAGAAATGTGATGATGAGATGACAGAAGGGGCATGACTGAAAACTCTTTGGGTATAAGTACAGGAAGTTTAAGAAAGACATAAGTAAAAAAAATCTGTATATACTATATATATATATATATATATATATATATAT
>WWET01000757.1:272003-292740 GCA_011038615.1 Limnodynastes dumerilii | reverse complement strand
TATGTTATGTATGTATGCATGCATGTTTTAAAAAAAAACTACTCCCGTTGCTGATCCAAAGCGCACCCTCGGCCGTCTCCACGTGGCAATGGCTTCCGCCGCTGCACCCACTACTAGACACTTCTCCTTGTGCCAGCATGGTGTGATGTGCCGTGCTCCGCTCCCCGAAGACCCCTCACTGGTATGCCGGAGCACTGTCTCCTTTCCGACCGATACGGTCTCTCGCTGACTCCTCCGCGCACTGATCACCACCTCAGGTTGCACAATGATGACGTCTCTGAAGCCTAAGGTGCACCGCGGGAGAAGGCCTCGTGGAGAGAATGCCGCCGTCTCACCACTCAGGACACGCACCACTGAAAAATTACTGAAATATGCAAAAACGCATTAAATATGCAAAAACACTTTAAACATTGCGTTTTATGCAAATGCATATGCATATAATCCTATGTCTAGTTATAATACCTCAGCAATCCTTATATATACGCTTATTCCAAGAAATGTACATTTTTTAAGTTTTAAAACTGTACATATCATGTCCCCTTTAAGAAGCTTACTGTGTATCGTTACCATGGTGAATCACAGGATCTTCAGAGGATCCCGGTCAATTGTCAGAATTACCAAATGATCTCATTTTCATCCTTTGCCTCCTGAAATATGTAAGAAAATGCATTTTTGGAAGTGTCAGTCTTTTAAAATAAGCGCCAAATACCAGCTGCCGAACACAACCAATAGACTGTACAATCATCTGAACCACCCACGTGAAACCTGGAAGGACTTTAAAAAAAGTTAAGCCTGAAACGCATCAGACAAGCCGTCAGAAGGATCCAGACGCCACTTCCAGGACCAAGCAGTAGCGACGTGTTGTGCCTACAGCCAGGTTTTTCCATCCTTCATCGGCTTCCACGTACTTCTCCCGGTATGAACTCTAGCCCCAGTTTGAAGTTCATTTAAACGTTTCCATAGATTATTATGTTACTAATAAATTAGCATATTTTATCTATCCCCATCTTTCTCCCCACGAGGGGGGAGTTTTTACAGGCCACATACAGGTTATCTTTATCAAAAGGCTTTATAAAAGGTTACAACGACTCCAGTTCCTCAAGTGTATATTTATATCGGACACTATGGATTCTTTGGCGCTTTGAAGGTCCACTTCCTACCACTGTTTCATATTGCTCTATTATTTTTTGGGGACCTGAGACATCCCCTGGAAGTGAACTTCCAGCAGCACGAGAGTGTGCGCTGATTTTTCCAAACCATTGTATTATCGTCCTATAAAAAGAACAGTCTAGAGCAAGGTATGTGGTATTGCAAATGCAGACAAATCTGTATACTGCTAATTTGTATGTCGTCCCGGTGTCTGTGTAGGTTTCCTCCGGGTGCTCCAGATTCCTCCCACACTCCAAAAACATGCTGGTAGGTTAATTGGCTGCTGACTTATTTTACCCTAATGTGCATGTTTGTCTGTGCTAGGAACTTTGGTATGTAGCTCTAATAGGGGGCAAGGACTGATGTGAATGTTTAATGTTCTCTGTAAAGCGCTGAAGACTATTTGTGGCGCTATATAAGTAAGCGTTAATAATAATTTCTACCTCAAGTAGGTTTTCATCTATTTAAAAAGCTGGAAAGGTGGCCACTATGGTATGTGTGCATTACCTCCAGAAATGAGACATCCATAACACAGACAGGGTCAGAAAAATGAGGAACAGAGGACCGGAGGGCTGAAATGCAGTCATTTTACTCTGTGCTATTGCATGGTGTGTATGCAAAGTGAGAAGGGATTTAAATGATACAGTAAGGGCCAGATTTACTAAGCTGCAGAAAAGTGGAGATGTTGCCCAGAGCAACCAATCAGATTCTAGCTCTCACTTTCTTTTTACATACTAGAGAATGTCAGCTAAACTCTGATTGGTTGCTATGGGCAACATCTCCACTTTTCCAAACTCGCAGCTTATTAAATCTGGCCCTAAGAGTGTTTAAGCCTTTTCATTCTATCCAAACTTAGAGCCATGCCCATTACATGAGGATGCCACGGAAAGCTTAACGTAGGGTTTTGCCCCTTGTAAGTCAGGATGTAGCAGCCGTTGGGAGTCCTTAACCACTTCCAGAATATGGAGGTCTAAAAAGAACAGCAAGGTTATTTGTCCCCGCACTGACACCATGAGCCACTCCTAGTGGGAAAAGGATTATGGATAAAGAGCAATGGATGGTGAACTATCTGGGGATTGCGGTCGCAGCAGTACTGACTAATGGCTGCCCAAACCAAGGAGCTAACCAAACCTATAATAATACATGCAAACCAGAATCACTTCTAAGGCTTACATGAGAAGGGACTTTAAGGTGGGCGGAGGCTGGGCTATCTCCCATCATTGAAATTATGGTCTTTCACAGAAACCAGGCAGATTATTTTTAAGGGTAGATTTACATTTCTGAATTATTGTGAACATGTCTATAAAAATCTGAATTTACAAATGTTTGTACTTTGCATTTAAATTGGGAAGCACGTTAACACGGTTTGTTTCTTGAAACCCACTTTAATGGAAGTAAAACTATAATAAAATGATAAATTATAAAAAAAACAAAGAAACTTTAGTGCAGTTTGCTGGGTCATCAGCTAGCTTTGTATTTGTAATAACTGCTCCTTTATGTAGTTAGGAAGATTAAGAATCAAAAAGAACCCAAAAAATAGCCCTGTGCTGTGACATAGCAGAACTTAGCATTTTAGCATAAATTAACTTTTTTACATTTTTGGAAGTTCTCTCTTAAATCTGAAACAAGTTCCTTAAAAGTCATTTATAGTGAAGAGGACTGCAGAGGGGGCTAATACAACCCAAAACTGTCTTTCATTGCTGCCGATGCAAAACATACAAAGAATACTGTGCAGTGAAATGTGATGGGAGTGAATGGTCATTTGCGGAGGTTAAAAACTTTATTAACATAGAGAGCTACCATCCAGAAATAAATACGGTTACACCACCAAGAGTGGAACGCTGTCTATTCTTAACAATGCCTCTTTTGGAAGACAGTCCATGAGAAGCAGGAAAAACAGTTTTGGGTGATGATGGAGTGACTACTTTGATATGTGGATCATGCAGAAAAAGAATAACTGTGTGATGACAGAACGCAGTGGATCAGACCATGGGATACGTCTTATGAGAAAAGGTGAAGTTGTACAGTGTTGCTACATTAGGAGGGTGGTGGGCATAATGGCATCAATCAACTCAAAATCTAACAAAAGTGGCATCGATCTGATGGACAGAGGGCAAAGCCAGCATGATCTTGCGCCTGTATTGGTTATCTTTCTGTAGCGGGTTCCTTTCCAGATACACAGTCTGCAAATTCTTAGCACCACTCAGCTCTTCCAAATCAGCCCAGTTCTCCACCAAATTGTCATTCATCTAGATAGAGAAGAAAATGGGAGATGTAAACATGTAATAAAAAAATCCTCTAATTATTAATTTATTCAAAATGATACAACTGGCATTTCATAACAGGCGCTGTGCACATTTACAGGTGTTGTCCCCTTGGAGACGTTTTCATTTATCTAACATTTCCCACTGAAAGACCCTCCAAACCCGTTCAAAAACCTTCGATCATAAACAGAAGGCTGCGCGAACATTGCTTGACTGGTCGACACACCAATGACAATAGCTTTCTCCAAACCATTTAATCTCCCTTATTGTTTGTAAATTGTTTTTATTAAGTCACAACGCACATATAATCAATACAGAATGGACCATCACAAATAAGCAACATACTTCAGCAGGTAATAGCATTGTAAGGGCGAAAAACGAGCTCTTCTTTTTGGTGGTGATGCATTAGTGAGGCCGTTCCGTGGTGACACCTAATCAGGTTATTGTAAAGTGTGACCCCCATTTAAAGGTTGGGTAGAACTTGGGGGGGGGAGAACCCGGGGAGGTTGGTCAAGTCTGAGGGATGATGGGTGGGAGGGGGGGGGGGAAGAGTCCATAAAGAACCGTGTTATAGATACAAGCTGGGCATTTAAGGAGTATTACCCAGCACATTAAACTAATGAATGTTGAAAAAAGGGTTAGCCTTAACTCCTGTGGGTCTAGGCTGTGAAAAGGTGTATACGTTATTGTTGGTCTTACTTTATTGGTTAGGAGGTGGGCGTATCGAGGGATGGGGGTTCAGTGTAATCTCCCTATTTGAATGATAAACACATTTTTCCCTTTGGCTTGGTCACATAGTTGGTTATCTAGTAATGAGAACCAGGACCAAATTAGACCATATACTTTTAAACCAAATAATTGGCAGACAGCGTATTGACACACTACTATTGAGAGGCAAAACTGAATATCTAGGGCCCCGATTCAGAGACTGAAAATAAGCGGAATGTTACTACTGGGCCAAACCATGTTGATTGCAGGGGAGTCATATTTCATCTGCTGCAAACAGTATTACAGTTGAGAAGTGGCCTTTCCTAGCCCAAGTCTAAATAAAAGTGTAAAAGTAAAGCTGGTCAGTATCTGTGTGCAGTAAGCAAAAGCAAAGATATTTCCCTGCGTGCAAAGAACACAATTAACTTGACTAAAATCAACATGGTCTTGCCCAGGAGTAACTATCCTCTTATTTTCAATCTCTGAATCAGGTCCTAGATGTAGAAGTAATGAAGTTATACCCAAAATTCCTGGAGATCTGTCAAATGTCTGATATTTTCAATTTTCTTTATCCGATTAGAAGCGACGTCCAAAGTTGTGAGTTTAGTCTGAAAGATAGGAATGAGGAAATGTTTTAGCAACATGCCTTATATACATTTAACTCTATAACCTATAAACAATATCAGTAGCTCACGTTGTTCTCCAGGCCCTCCAGGACTGTAATGCCGTTGTCACTTAAGTACAATTCGCGCAGGTTCACTAGACTTTGGAGACCCTCGATCTTCGTCAAACGATTACTCTGGAAGGGAAACAGAAGGTGAACTGTTAAAGCATGTGTACGTATAAGTCGCTTTTAGGAAGAAAGGAGTGGATAATATTTATTTTCACTATTAAACATTTACTAAGAGCAAGTGTTGACAACATTAAATCCATAGTGCTACAGTATGAGGGCTCACTATCGCTGGAAACTCGTGTTCGTCCATGTTAAACACATGCACAGATTAAGAATACAAAATTTCTGATAGGCTGTATTATACAGACATCTGTGCATACACAAAATGAATACCCCCACTCGCCACACAGAAGCATACAAAAGTAACAGGAGATATGAGCCATCCAGTCTGCGCAATATAGTTTGTTAATGTTTTTAAAACCAATCCAATCTTAGACCCTATTTGACCCTCATGTGTATTACTGTGCTAGCCTCGATCCTCTCAGATGGGAGGGTTTTCCACTTATCAATCACCCTTTAGTGAAGTCATTTTTCCGCACATGTCCTCTTAACCTTCCACCCTCCAATTTATACACATAAAACAGCATAACTATTATTAGCGGAGAGCACACTTCTGAGGGCACAGTCATTTAAAAATGGTCAACATAAATTATTTGGGAAAGCAGCAGCAGATAGAGGAAGGCACTGGATTACGGTTTCATGTAGTACTGACAATACAAAATCACAAGATTGAAGGGGGAGCGTATATTTCATAAATGACTTGCTACATCCTTATTGCTCAGACAAGGAGGCATTTCATCTCATGGGTAGTAGGTCTTATCTTGGCACCATTGTCAGCAATAATTAAATAAAATATAATTTAGCTGCAACCTGGATAATCGTAATGTTCTCAGCTAGATGACTTTCAGCAGACCTTTGTAAGCAACCAGGGTAATCAGGGTTAATCCCAGATGACGTTACCTGCACACTCAGCACGGTGAGATTAGTAAGTGCTTCCATGTTCTGTAGTTTGGTGATTTTATTTTTCCCAAGAAAAAGACTGTCAAGATCTTTCAATGTGTCCAGATTATCAATCTCCTGTAAACACACAAGATAATTCATATATACATCAGAGTATTATATGTTCTTACATACAAACAGTTAATTGGACAGGAAAATGATCAATGAAAATATCAGACATTTTTTGCAATGCTTATAAACAATTAGAATGAAACATTATCATTTTTAACAGGTTTCCTGTGAAATCCACATCATTAATTGAATTTTTAACTAAATATTGAGACATTGCCCACTTTTTTTGCCCTAAACAATAAACGGGAAATGTATTTCAGAAAAGTGCTCAAGCATTTGACAATCATTTAAGCTAGCATATCTGGACTCATGCCAGCATGATCAAACCTCATGCATGTTCATGGTAAACAGTTATCATTAACGAACACTATCCTGCTGTGCATGTTACAACACTATCCTGGTTGGCTCCAGACATCTACTCCTTTGTGACTATATATTTGATACACCGTCAAACACACCTTAGGACAAGGCTTGACAAATCCCTTTGGAATGTAGATGCCAGCCGTAAATTGGCATAAGATGTTCAAAATTGTACAATATAAACACTCCCCTGCTTGAATGATCAAAAAAGTTTATTTACTTCAGTATTAATGAGGATTTGAAATCACAACGTAATAAATTCAGGGCAAGAAATTTTCACTTAAATCTTAAAGCTTCAAGATTTAAAGTTATTAGATGAAAGTCAATTGTTCTAAAGCTGGCCATACACTAGAGCGATTATCGGCCCAAACACCCAATTATCGAGTGATCTGGCAAATAACCGCTCTAGTGTATGGCCCAGATCAATTTTTGAAACGCCAAATAAACGCACCAGAAACTCTCTGGTAGATTATTTGATCTTTCAATATGTTTGATTTGGACGTTCATTGGGGCTATCTACACTGTATAATTTAATTGCCTCCCCCTTGCTCTCACCTGTGTAATAAAGAAAGCTCGCAACCCATCACAATATTAAATAAAGCCTACTTTCTGTATAACTGAGTAACTAAAGGAATAAATAACAGGCTGTAATATTTACTGTCTCCATATGAAGCCACGTTACTTGCAGCCTTGATCATATGTTAGCATTGTACCATTGTAGTAATAGCTGAGAAGGAAAACAAGACTGTTCTTTTAGGGGATTTTTTGTTATGTATTCTTTTTGAAATCTTATGTTATTGTATGCTTGTGATAAAACTTCAATAAAAAAATATTTGATTCAAAATAAATCCTGCTTATATTAATACCCATATTTCAGCCTTAGCTGCCCCAACACAATTATTCTTATTCACAATAGTTAAAAAAGTGAATAAACCTAAATGCCTACAATTAATAAGCAGTTTTAATAAATAAATAGCCCCATTTCTCCCCAAACTTAAAATATGTATGTAAAAACCACCCCAGCTTCCCCCCCCCCATTTATCAGTTTCCCTGACAAGTCCACATGTCCTTTGGACCAACTAAACTCCCTAATTCCCCCATTATTTTTCTGCAGCCTTCTATCATTTACAGTTTTTTTCTTACTCCTCAGTTCTGTCCAGCTCACCAATTCCTCCTAAATAAACACATTCCCTCATCGACTGCTATGCCTTTTTTTAATTTTTAATACATTTTTTTTTATTAGAGTTCAGAAGAGAATATATTGTACAAGTAATACAGTGCAATATTACATTTCAATATTTCACACTGTTAAAGCATAACAAAGCAAGTTACAATAAAGAACTATACATTTATTCCCTATTAGTTCTGTGTGTTTATTTTATCTCAGGAATATCTCCATCCTGGGCATCCTGACTGTCCGAGATTTGAAAATCCATTGATTTACATTATACAACATTTAAGCAGATAGGTGGGTCTGACTGATGAAGTCTTGTTTCATACCACCCAACCCTATGAAAACATTTATGAATATTGATTTTAATAGAGATTGGCAATGTATCAATATAAAAGTTTCCCATAATTTAAATATTTTCTGTGCGTTGTTCCTTATGTAACTATGCCTCTTTCCACTCCAATACGAAAGACAAAGTATAGTTTGTTATGAAAAATCATATTTGGTGGGTCCTTTTGTATCCACATGTTCATGCCACCACTGATAATACCAAAAGAAGCTGTCTACTTTCTCTGACTCCTATGCCTTTTAACAAAACCTGTCCTTTGTTCGCTTCTCTACTTCTGTTTCTCACCATACATTTGTCTGTCCTCACACCTATTCTCCTCATTACACCTCTGCCTGTCATCACACCTATTCTCCTCAATACACCTCTGCCCGTCATCACACCTATTCTCCTCCTCACACCTCTGCCTGTCATCACACCTATTCTCCTCCTCACACCACTGCCTGCCATCACTCCTATTCTCCTCATCACACCACTGCCTGCCATCACACCTCTGCCTGTCATCACACCTATTCTCCTCCTCACACCTCTGCCTGTCATAACACCTATTCTCCTCATTACACCTCTACCTGTCATCACACCTATTCTCCTCAATACACCTCTGCCTGTCATCACACCTATTCTCCTCATTACACCTCTGCCTGTCATCATCACACCTCTGCCTGTCCTCACACCTATTCTCCTCCTCACACCTCTGCCTGTCCTCACACTTATTCACCTCCTCACACCTCTGCCTGCCATCACACCTATTCTCCTCAATACACCTCTGCCTGTCATCGCACCTATTCTCCTCCTCACACCTCTGCCTGTCATCACACCTATTCTCCTCCTCACACCTCTGCCTGTCATCACACCTATTCTCATCACACCTCTGCCTGTCATCACACCTATTCTCATCCTCACACCTCTGCCTGTCATCACACCTATTCTCCTCCTCACACCACTGCCTGTCATCACTCCACTGCCTGTCATCACTCCTATTGCCCTCCTCACACCTCTGCCTGTCATCACACCTATTCTCCTCACCAGACCTCTGCCTGTCATCACACCTCTACCTGTAATTCCCTTTCACTTCCCCTCCCTCAACTCTAACCTCAGAAATGCCTGCTTGCAGTCATGCAGGCAGCTCAGTAGAGCTAGATCTCTGTTCCTCTCAATAATAGTGTACCTGAAAAATACCGTCACACTGTCAGAGGGAAGAACGGAGTTCCGGCGCTACTGATTTGCCAGCATGAGTGCAAGCAAATATTTTTGTCTTGGATGTAGTTGCGTGCAGTGCAAATGAACAGCAGGCAGTGAGCTAATATAGCCAGGCATTGTGTTCTATATATTCATTTTGGTAGAGTTTGCAAAGAGAATGCCCCCCACCCATACCAAAATAAGCTTACAGCTGAATAGATCACAGTTCCTTGAAATAAATCTATGAGCTAACAACTGTTTATTTGGAAGCACACTTATTGCTCTAAATCACCAATGTCACTTATATCCTCCAGTGGACTCACCCGAATGCGGTTTGAGCCCAATTCCAGTAAACGCAACTTTGTTAAAGAGCTGAGGTTCTCGACCCGGCCAATCTTGTTGTTCACCAGATACAGGCGATGCAGCTGAGTCAGAGAGTCTAGACCATCAATTCGTTTCAGAAGGTTGAATGACAGGTCCAGTATTCTGTAAGGACAGGACATGGTCATGTCTAGAAGATTTAATGTGTGACATGAACATTTGCTACTGCATAAATATCTTCTGCTTTTACTACTGAATTGCATTGTTTTTATGGAGAATAAAATAAAAATAATATAGGACCTAATCCAGACTCCCCCAAAATGCTGTTTTTCACTCGCAAGGAGTATTTCCAACAGCATGTTAAAGCCCTAACACCCTATTCAGACCTCCAAGCCATCCCCATTTATGGGAGGATGCCTTGGAAATTTGAAGGTAGGGTCCATGGATGGTAACTCAGTGTTTCCACCTATGAAGCCTGAATATAACAGGGATCTGGATTTGGAGGCCTCGATCTGGTCAATAATTATTTGCAATTTAAGTCTCACCAACAAGACTTAATATTTTGCAAGAGTAGTAGCAAAAATTTACCTTCACTTTGAGGAAAATAAATTACCTTGGTTTGCTTACAAAAACAGATGCAGTAGAGTTGTAGCTAAGTGTTTTGGGAGCTGGAAATTAATACACAAAACAACCATGAAGGTCAGCGCATAAAAGAGGAAGCCTAATGGATACTACTCACAGACGGGTATCCATTATGTGAATACAATGCATTGAAGTGCAAATGCTGTACCACAAATAAAAGATGTGCATGTGATGAACACACCAATCACAGAGCTGACTATTTTTAACATCCACATTACATCAGTACAGCCGTCAACTGCTTCAACACACACTAGAGTAAAAAAAAAAAAAAAAAGAGTTATTATATGTCTGTTCTTAGCATAGGCATGCTTGCCCCCGAGAGCTGGTTCATAGCCATGCGACCGAGGGCTAATGACAGGCTATATAAATGTTACAAACTGTGCTGTGGAAGAAAGTCTCTCTACCTGACCAAGCACCGCCATTGCTGTATTTTTAGCAGTATGCCAAAAACAATTACTCAGCTTGAGAAATGATACTTTGTAAATTGACTTTAGGTTATAGGGGCAAACACTGAAGTGAAGGATTCTGAAGTACCACTGTGAACAGAAAAGAAACCTCCCTAGAGAGCAAGACTCTTGTCACAGTGCAAATTGGATGACCTCAGGAAACAATTCTGCAGATGGGGTTGACTGGACACTGCATAATCACTGCATCGAACACTACCTGGTCCTCATCTAAAACTGAATTTATGGGGTAAAGGGAATTTTTGATCCTGAACAGTTGCTGCAGTATCCCCCAACAAGGATACAGAAACAAGTCTTTTATGTGATTTCCTTATTCAACAGATAACAATGTCTTTAGTAAGCGTCATATTAGAGTGACACCTGTTCAATAGCAGCAGACTATTTTGTGTTTGGTAATGATGGGTGGCAATCGCATATTCTAAGGAAAGAACAGCAAATGAGGGAGGTTGGAGGAAAGTTGGAAACTACCCTGTCTGAAAGGACTCACTGGAGTTGACTGAGGGTCTCCAGATTCTGGATAATACGGATTTGATTGTCATACAGGTCCAATTCATTCAATGTCACCAACTGCTCCAGGTTCTCAATCACCTTTATTAGGTTTTGACGCAGGCACAGGGTCTACAAGGGTTCAATGAGAGGGAAGGTTAGGGGAGAGGTTGTGATTGACCACAGTGAGGGGCAGATGAGGGCTAAGTAGGAAGAAACATACTAAAAGGAAGCAGGAAATGTTGCATCATATCAACAACCACATAATGAAGGAGAAACAAACTGCTTGCAGGACAGATATGGTATATCATCACATAATATACCAATAGCAGAAAAGAAAGTGAAGAAAAGCAGGTGCAGTGGCACATGAAGAATGCAGAACTGGGAGAAATGAGATGACCATCCACAGACTTACAGCCTACCTTTACTTTCTTCAGCACCTCAAAACCCTGAATCGATCCTATTCGCATGTGGTTTAAATCAACATCCTAAAGAAAAGAGTTAGAGCAGATGAGCTACAAGTATACATCAGGGAAGAGCACATGTAATGCAAGTCAGGCACTGAGCTGCTCTCAAATACATGCATCCAATAAGCCAGGGCTTGAAAAATACCATTCAGGTTGCCTTGGCAACAAGAAATTGGAAGTCCAAGAACACTTTCATAGGTAAAGCTTTTGTGCTGGTGCTTAAAGTCTGCTAAAATTTGCCAAGCCCTGAATAAACATACATTTCAGTACCTGAAAGTGCTACACACTAAACTATTTGCAATATATTGAATTTTTGTTTACATATATAGAAAATCGGTGCACTAATGTCTCCAGGTGCAACAATACACACAGTGGGCCGTATGCAGAGCTTTTCATAAAAGTGCTACTGCGCATGCGCAGTAATTTTGTAACGTAATCTCTTAAAGGCCGCGTATACGCAATCTACGTTGCAAGAAGTAACGTAGATTACATTACAAAATTAATGTCTGTGTTAACAAGTTGACTTAGTTTCTAAGGACCAGATCTAGAGTTCCATGTGCAGTGGAAGCATGGTTCAGATCCAGCATTCTGTGTGAACGAGGGCAGTCCCCTGTCCTTGTCTACATAAACTTATAATTGCCCTACCTTACGACTTCCATACCATTCTCACTTAAAAGAGGGGCCACTTGGAAGCCTGGATAACAGCAAAGGGCGCTTGGCACATCCTCCCGGTACAATTTAAGTACTCCCCCCCCATAACAGAATCAACCTCTGAATCCCACCTCACCGAAGGAAACGCTCCCAGCATGAAACACTGGATCCAGATCCATACTGAGAATGCGGTACATGTATGGTCGCAAAATGCAGATGTTTTACAATCCTAGCGACTGGAAAATGACCCTCTTGTGGAGGCCTGAAGGTATGCAATCACTTAAGACCTGGAACCTTCTGCAGCTTTTCTGGGGCACAACTACACATGCCATATAGACTGGGGAAAAGAAAATGAAAGCTGGCAGCTAGACATTACCTCAGCTTCAGGATCCAAGTTGATGGTCTCCAAATTCACTGCCGTCTCGGAGTCTTCTGGACACAAACACATTATTGTAACCATGATGCAATGCAATGCACATACATAAAAAAACACTGTAGTGCCTGACAGCTGATCTTTTCTGAAGATGTGGCCCACCATTTTTTGGCTATCTACTGTAGACCACGCTAAATTCCAGCAGCTTGAAGACGCTTCACAAATGTTTTGTGTTGGTAAGGTATCTTGTACATCACTTTAGCGACTTTCATTTCACGTAAGCACTGTTCATACTGTGACCAGTAATGCACTGCTGGAGTCATCCTGATATAGGGTTATAAAATGCATAGCAAAATATGGGCCAGAATCCTGAGGTAGAAACAGGTTTAGAGGTGATTTTAATGATGATCCTTTGCACTTATAATTTGCTGTGTACCAATAATCAATAAAGATAATGATTTGTTAGTGACTAAACCTAAAAATAATATTTCTTAAAAATAAATTATTCAGAAAATACATAATATTCTTTTATATTTGTGGCACATTGACAGAGTAAGAAGAGGACAGCACAATTTTATTGGTGCCTATAGCAATTACTTATAATCTAGCTCTCGTTTTATAGAATCTACTAAATAATAGCTAGGATGGGATTGGTTGCTATGGGCTACATCTATGATCTATACTGCATGACCCAAATTTTCTAAGCTGCACGAATGGAAAAGTGGAGATGCTGCACATAGCAAGGAATGTTATGGGCAACATCTCCACTTTTCCGTTCCCACGGCTTAGTAAATCTGGTACCATATGTCTTGTGTAGTTTGTAAGATGGCAAAGCAAGTTGTCACAAATATTAAGAGAAAGGCAAGCATTTGGGATACACCTGTACTACAATTTTATATTTTTTAGAACTTTATACAGAGATTGGATGGTAGCCTAAATATGCAAATATAAATGCAAATGATACATAAATGTAAGGTTAGGTGAGAGCAATGAAGGGTAACAGAGGATTGAAATGGATGGGAGGCAAACAACAAAACTTTATAACAACAAGTGGGACAGAGCACAGAGAAGAGAAGGGGATAAGAAGGGAGGCAAGGAGAGGGAATGCCAACACAACAAAGAGGAAGCATTTGTATTGTCATAGAAAGCACTTCAAGTCTTCTGTATTGATGTATAAGTAATACATAATCAAGAAATGAATGACAAATTAACTGGACTGGTACCTGAAGGCTCTTCACCATTCTGTATTCCAGGATCTAGTACAACATGTTTCTCCTTAATCTCATCATCAGCTGACTCATCAGATTCTCTCCTTTTATCAACTCAAAAATTAAAATAAAATGTTAAAACTCATTCAGAAATAGAAAACGTGTCTAAGCTATTCTGATGACAATTTCTTTCCAGTAAAATAAACGTAGAAAACCAGACAGTGATCTGTATCCACATTCAATTACGAAAACGCCCAACAGCATGAACGGCATCATATATTACATCATTGGTTAATACATTTTTATTTTCTTTGACTTCTTATCCAGCGATATAGAGACATCTTAAAAAATTAGAAGAGACCCCTAGCATGTATTAAGCCATAATAGGGTGTAATCGCTTCAGAGCCCTTATCGCCTGCCACTCCATCCAGCATCGCGTACAGCCTTATGTCTGGAGTATCTGATGCCCTCCAATATGTTGCACTGTAAGTCCCAGCAAGCCCTCAGTCTGACAGAGCTCGCTGGGACGTGCATTGGCACAACAATGAAACAGCTTCACCTTCATACTGTCACTGTCACCCCCACGGCCCAACCGAGACATATATATTAACAAATCCCATTCCTCACCCTACCTTCCATGTCCTGCACCTCACCCCCTCCGTACGCCATCGTAAGTCTTTTCCTGCTTTCCGGAAGCGTAAGCCTCTACCAATCGGCAGCGACGCCCTAATTAGGTAGGGGCCAATGAAAACAGATAATTTTGCGCACGAGCAGAAGGCTTCTGGGAGTTGTAGTTTTAACAGTGTAGTAGCTCTCACAGACTTTCATGAATTACAGGCCATGCATTTCCAAATGGTTCTATGTTATTTGCAGTTATTTACAGTTTCAGCAGTTTCATTTTGTGGCATTTTGCCTTTAATTTATCTAAAGGAAAATTAAGAGAAAAGATACAAGCATTTCATACCTGGTCTAAAGGACCATAAGTTATTTCTTTATATGTTATTTCTTTAGGGTTAAAGAATTTTAAGAAGGATTTTTTTTATTTGAATAAATATGATAATACAAATATAATCAATTCCTTTGCCTGTGTAAAAAAAAATATCCGTCTAGTCTGTTTAAGACTAAAGTTTCCCATTGCAAAGAGTGCTGGTTCTTCTCTATTATGGTAGCATAAAATCTTAGGACCGGATCTAGATCCCCACACGCTTTCCGTACATGCAGGGTCTGGCAGTACAAACGAGAGAGGAGATTGAACTCCTTCTGTCACTCCGTCCTCTCTCGTGCGGGCTTTATGGTAGTTACGCTGCCATAAGCGTGCCTTAAGTGAAATGTGCGGATCAGCGGTCTGTACGACAACTGATACGCTGATAAATGTTAAAACCCTCCCCCACTCTACAATTTAAATGCTTACCTACGCCCACCTTGGCGGGTGGAGGGGAAGCACAGCCCATTTGTACTGAAATGGCATTGTACTGATCTAAGTTCCATATGATGCTAGGTGTGTTAGTGTTATAGTAGCGTAACATCTGGAGGGTGCATGTGCCCTCCAGTCAAAACATCCCACTTATGCACTTTGCGTGCGTAAGTAGGGTGCCAAACGCAAGTCTAGATCCGGCCCTTAAAGGGGATATTTAATTGGCCATTATCAATTATTTTTAATCTTCTTTCATAAAACATTTATTTCTTTTATTATGACTGATACTTGGAGAATAGTTTCTACACTGCTATTAATCTGCCTTGCTCTTCCCCTAACCCCCACCTTAAGTGTCAATGCGCTTTTTAGATTCAATACATGTCTATAAGGTTCCATTAGGCGCACACAGCCTTGAATTAGTATCCTATTTATCCTTAAAAATTAATTTACTAGTTTTCCAATTTGGTTTTGTTGCCTTTGCAACCACCCCTATCACAAACTCCAAACCGTTAGATAACCTATAGCCCAAATATAAGGATTCTAGGATGAAGAAATAATTACGGATAGGCAGTCTGTAAATCATGGTGGCCGACAAATATTGGGGAGACTATGACAGCACTATAAAGGAGCTGTATCAAAAGGGTTTTTCTTTTTAATTGCTGAACCCATGGGTGTGTCTAGCACAATGGGCACAATCAGGTATTTATTAATAACATTTAGATTCACTGGGGAAGATTCAATGGACTGCGAAGACGGGCATAAACGTTATTACGATAGGCAAAATTTTCTGATTTTAATACGCACATCTATGAGGTGCAAGATAAAATCTGTGATGTAAAGTTTCAGGAATAGCACTGCGACCAGACATCGCGGTCAATTAAATCTGCCCCTTGGACTGGATTTGAAATAAGGTACAACTGGGAAAAACCGTGTTAAATATCAGGGGGTGTCAAAAGAATTGTATTCTCTTCATGCAGGGAGAATACTTTGCTGTTGCTTAATAAACAAAGATACTGGCCACCATTAATTTTAAACTTTTATGTTGAGTTGAGCATGGAGACATCATTGTTTGCAACAGATGCAATTTGGCTCTCCTGTAATTCAACATGGTTTTACTCAGGTGTAAATTTCCATCTGTTTTACTCTTATTTTCAAACTGTGGATCCAGTCGGATGTGTTTAGTATATGCTTTTGACTATTACTGTAGCTGCAACTATTTTGATGCCCAATATTGTCATGTACAACTCAAAATAAGAAATAATATATAAATAACTGAACTCAAAATAAAACATTGAAAAACAATGACAATTCTAAAACCTTCCAGATCAAAGGTTTAATGAACTGCTTAAGTACCTCTGCTATATACCTGCTAGAATGTTCCTGTGTTAAGAAGTATGTAGGTTAAACCAAAAGAATAGTGAAACTTAGAATACAGCAACACATATGGAATATTAAAGCCTAGTCTGGGATTCAATCTTATGCTGTCAGGCCCCAAGTGCTACTCACTGAGCCACCTTGCCATTACTAACAATTAGTTAAACTTGCTAACACAATCCTGCACAATCATTTTTTCCTTTTTCTATTCTTTCATTTCATAACCATCCATCTATCCTATTGTTTCTGTATTGTGTCAGAGCTAAAGATAGTGATCAAATGCACAATGAATGGCAGAGGGTTCGTTAGCTTATGACAAACTGGCGACACAGCTATGCTATGAAAGGCTGGACCGATGTAAACAAATCTTCCCGCGTCCCTAGCAACCGCTGCCCGCTCTTTTCTGGTAAAATGGAGGTGTGGCCCAGTCAGCAACATTTCCAGATCACTGATTGGCACATTTTTCTACCGCTCAACTGCCTTAGCGTTTTCATTGGGTGGAACGTTCAAATCCCTTTGATCCGCCTTTTCCGCTGTGCTGCGTGCTGTCTCTGTGAAGGATGACATAAGAGCTGGATGGATGCTGTGAGTAATGTAATATGATGTTCTGTGAAGGGACGGTGCAGCACCTGTGTGCCGTACGGGGCAAGCTGCAGCCCCTGATGTAGTGTGGCGGTGGTGACAGCATTGGCGCTGTCACATTAGAAACTGATCATCCAGTTCTTTGTGTGTCATGACAGTGAATTTGAAGGGTTTACTTTTGCAACAGAAATGCAAGAATAAAAGATGCAGGGACATCTCTGTGCATTCCCTGGCATATGTGCATGTATGATTCTTACACATAATGCAGTGACAGCTGCATGTGACTATGATGCTGTTTCTTATAGTCTGCATCACACTTGGCTCATAACATTGGTTGTGTGGGCGGTCAGAAATTAGCTCTGCACTTATAACCCACTCTGTATATTTATACACGTTTTTCCCAGTCATAATAACACATGTAAAATCTCAGTGAGGGACAGTGCTCATGCTGCAGGTTTTACTGTCGAGCTATAATAAAATGCAGTTATGAAATTACATTATGTCCCTTTCTTTGTCTAGGAAATTGTTTTTGAAATGGCAGCTTCTCTTGTGCCACAACCCCCCAGTTCTCCACTGCAGAATGTTTCTCTGCTGAGCAAGTCCTTTCCACAGCTCCCTAGCCCACGGAGAAGACGACATGGAGGACGAGCCAGAAGCCATTGGAATACAGCCAGCCTTACCGGTATCATTCTGTCGCTATTCTAAATATATGCCTAATCTAAGCATAATTATGGAACTCTTATTAAGCATTATCTTGTGTTAAAGATTGATCTAAATGGCAAAAAAAACACGTATAAAAATAAACCCAGAATGTCCATTAAAGATGCATTATATATGCAGAATGTTATTGGTCGCTTCCTTGCTGGAATATAAATCTTCTCTTACCAAGTGTCATGGTAGGGAAATGTGTCCAGGGGAGGCTCTGTTATTGCATACCCCATAATTGTCCTCAGGTCTGTAACTCTCTGGTGGAGGCTGCTGGTGGTTACGCTACTTACGTATTTCTGTGCATTGAGATCATTGCATAACACCTAGCGGCTATTACTAGAGCCAGGTAGCGGCTTTTATCGGCTACTTAGCTAAATGTATGGCATATGAGGATAGTATTCAGTTAATGCGGAATGTGCAAATGATGATGCGGTCTGTCTGCTGGGAGAAGCACTGTCCCTTTAATACGGGTCTGTCTGAGACACTGGATCTTACACTATGTTACTCAGCATTTCATTCACAGCACCAGGGAGAGAAGACAGTGGCATTGGGACCGGTTAGTTGTCTCTGAGGCAGGACAAAAAAAATGGGTCTCTGATGGTATTATCATGACCTCTGGGGCTCTGATGGGATTATCATCACCTTCCTTCTACTGTAAGTGTCAAGAATTAGAGGCTGGAGTTGGTTCAAATGGCTGCGTAGGAAAGGGAGGACCCTGAGCAGAGATCGGGATGAACTCGGAAGCCGGATGCTGGAGAGAAACACCTAACTAGACCAGTGTCCCAGAGAACAAATAATAAGTTTGACTTACGCCAATCAAACTATCCACATATGCTAGCTGGCTCTAGTAATAGCCACTAGGTGTTATGCAATGATCTCAATGCACAGAAATACGTAAGTAGCATAAACCACCAGCGGCCTCCAGCAGGGGGCCGCAGAGATGAGGAAGTACCAAATCTAATTTAAGTATCATACCTTTTTACAACCTTGACCAGTTGCCCTGAGTATCGCCTAACAATGGTCCAAATACCACCAATGGTACTCGTGCCACTGGTTGAGAACCCCTGCTATGGTATTTGTTTTATTGATTTATTGAATGATTTTGTGATTATTGGGCTCTTCTATTTATACATGTATAATATTTGCAGTAAAGGTAGGGTAGTGATCAATAATGTTATGCAGGGTTTTTTTTTAAACAAACAACCAAATAAAGGAAATCCTGGATATTTTATACAGGTATAAACTACTATTAGGGCAGCCCGGTGGCTCAGTGAGTAGCACTTGTGCCTCATAGCACTGATGTCACTAGGCCTTATCTGTGTGGAGATTGTATGTGCTCCCCATGTCTGCCAGGGTTTCCTCCGGGTGCTCCGGTTTCCTCCCACATGCCAAAAACATACTGGTAGGTTAATTGGCTGCTGACTGAATTAGTATGTAGCTCTAGTAGGGGCAGGAACTAATGTGAATATCTAATGTTCTCTGTAAAGCGCTGCAGACAATTTGTGACGCTATATAAATAAGTGTTAATTATAATAATATTCATAAGCTGCTTAACACATTCAAATACGTATGAAAGCTAAGTAGACTATGACAGGAAAGGTGTAAGCAGTTGCTATTTCTTAAAGGTTATTTTCTCTTTCTGCAGTATTATATTTGTAATATATTCTTTTTGTTAGGGGAGGATTGGAGCTCTTACAGTCTCTCTTCAGCTGCCAGCAATGGTATGTTGCGATCACCGCTGGAATGTGCCAGTGGTATACATACCCCAGATGATACCATCCATTATCTCCCATCATATGTACGGAGCTCAAATCAAGCTGTGCTGACAGTAAACACTAAAAGTGCACAGGTATGAATACATATTTCTAATGAAATGGCTCACAGATAATACAAGGCCCACAAACCTGACAAATTCCTGAACATAAAAACAACACAAAAACCTCTGTACACTAATTTATTAATAGCTTGGATTATTTTTATGAAGACATTCTCAAATACTTCATATTATACCTTCTAATTATTTGCAGTAGTCTTTTCTGTACTACTACAATTATAGATATATACATTTTTATCAGTCAAAATACCAGTACAGTCATGAAATAATGCTTTGTATAACAGTTTAGCTTCCCTTTTATCTGGTATTAGGCTATCAGTTTATCCACTATAGACCACCTCTTGTAAGACTGCACTGCCACTGAGCTTTTATGTTTATGAAATATGGATATTGGATGACATAAAATAAGGGATCAAGCTGTCTGTTCCCTTTATATTGTATTAGTAAGAACTGTTTGGCAGTTAGTAGAATATGCCCCCCCCTGCTTTGAAGAAACAACACATATGATCTAATACCATAGGCATATAAATTACATTCTCCCATGACCCTGCTGTTATACCAATTTAATACGCTAAACTGCATACTGGACCTCCTAATGGTAAATAACAGATTAATACCCCTTTCACATCACTACCAAATACCCGGGATTTTCGCAATAAACCCGGGTCTCAGCAAAATCCCGGGTATTTGGTGGTGATGTGAAAGGGGTACTTCCGGTCCACCCAGGTAGAAAGACCCGGGATTTCAACCCCAGCAAAAAGAAGGGTTTTTCCCGGGTCCAACCCAAGAAGGGTGGCAAAGTGAAAGGTCCAATGTTTTTGCAAGTATAGGGCATGCTGATAGTAGTGCTACTAGCATCAGCATGCCCAAGGATGGCAGGGCATGCTAACACTTGGAGAACCAAAAGTGCCAGCATGCCCTGTCATCCTGTGCAACATAAAGCAGATAAAAATCTTAAAAGGTTTTTCCCTATCAATCAATACTCCAAATGTCAAAATAAATGTTGCTAATTCTTTATTAATTTCAAGTCCATTAAAACAATGACATTCACTGTAAAAGCACGTGAAGCAGCCAATAAGAACTCATTTCCACAATGATTGACAGTAGCTAGACAGGGCAGACCCGGGAAATTCATTGGTGATGTGAAAGGCTCTGACCAGGGAATTTCCCGGGTTTTTGAGGACTTAAAAGGTGTCTTTTTTTTTTTTTTTTTAAACACAGTATTTCTTCTG
>WWET01000757.1:243182-268635 GCA_011038615.1 Limnodynastes dumerilii | reverse complement strand
TCCTGTCCTGATGATTGTGAAATCCCAAACTATTGTGTCCCTGCAAAGCATTGCTTCCGATCTGATTCCCAATGTTTGATTTCTTCAGTGGATCGCTCTAATTTCACTGAGGTCTGCTGCATATAGGAGCAATATGTATAGAAGAAACATCTAGGACTATAACCGCCTCAAACTAAGGCCCCTACATTTGGCATATATGTCATTATTTTGCATTATGATCTTCCTGGTCATTATATGAGAAAATGCTGTCAGAGTGGGATAGCATGTATGCTTGACTTAGTGGCAGCTGATAGGCAGGCTGTAATTTGTGTGCCTGAATAACATCATTACGGTGTGGCTATGGTCTTTAAAGTAATAATGTGTAGTGTTACAAGAATAAAACAATACTTTAATAGAACAGATGAATGCTCGTTCACTCAATATTAATTACTATACAATATTCCTGGTATTTAGGAATCTAATTCTCAATTTTTTTTTTCTGTAACCTGTAATACCAGGAGATGATCCGTCTGAATTTTGGGTGCAAACATTCAAATCATTGCTTTCTCTGTGTTACCTGTAGTGTAGGGCTTGCAACTTGTTTAAGAAACAATATTTTATATATTATAAAAATGAAGAGCAAAATTGTTTATCAACCTAGTTATTTACAAAAATCTTGAAATAAGACTATTTGTACCTTTTTTATTTTGTGAAAACCTTTATTTAAAATGTAACAAAAAACTGAGCTATGTGTTCGTAAGAAAATGAAATTATGTTAAAATGACATGAGCAAGTGCTAGTAATTTATATTATTATATTTATTATACCTGTCTGGTGACTTTCTTACTTCAGAACATCCAGCAACAGAGGATTGTGGGTGTGACACGAGACGGGGCTACCTTCCCTCTCTGCCTGAATCTGATAGAGGACTTTGGTGAAGATGTAGAAGAGTCCCCAGTGGAAGAATACTATGCTAGCCTTAGTGTCTTGTCTTCCATCAGTGGCCTGGTTACTCTTCTTCCAGATGGATCCATTCAGGGGATAAATGGAACGTTCTCACATTCTCTTTTTGGATATGACAGGTCACTACTATTGGGGAAGGTAGGGGGCATTATTTACTAACAGATTTTCATATAGCACTTTATAATTGTAAACAATCATAATTTTTTTTTTTCATGATTTTTATTGAAATTTTGAGTCCGTGACATGCAGCGCCACACACGTGTACAGTAAAAATGTCCAGGTGAATACTATTGACTAGTAATACATAAACCTTTACAAACATATATAGACAAGTTCACAATAACTCTACACTCAGGCACTAAGTGAAGCAGTCTTGACAGTAATTAAGTAATAACATCAGTGATGCTTGTATTCCTCTAATCCGAGTCAGCCCAACTATCCCAAATCTTGTTACATTTTTGTGGGCATCCTTTATTGGAACTCGTAAATTTCTCATTTCTAATGGAAGTGTTTACCAAACAAAGCCAATCTCCAAGTAGAGGTGGGTCAGGAGCGCACAATGCATACCTTGTACCTGTATCCTTGCGCAGGATCAATGCAAATGTAGAAAATAGGCATCTAATTCGCCACATTTTGGGCAGGTACTGGGACAGGCATAACTAATTGGCATTGGATTGGCGCGGTATATCAAGTATATTTGAATCTGTTATTAGAAATCAATTTACAAGAGCTGCTAAGAAAACTGTCCCAGTTTTCATCATCAAACGGATCAAAATCTGTTTCCCAAAGCACCAGAAGACGGTCCAGGGAGGCCTCTGAAACTGCATTAAAGAATCATTATATATATTGTAAAACAGACTGGGAGATAACAAAGGGACTATGATGGTCCTGCACCCTATGGGATCATACATAAGGAGCAGTGCTATAAATCAATCAATGGACTAGCCAGGTTGTATGGTAGAAGAACTCTGTGCTCTGTATGATCCAGTTACCCTGCAGTGTTACTAGCAGAATTGAGGATAGTTTGTGTGAAAAGATACTGTGCAGGTTTGTGTACTTCATGTAATATAAATGGAAGTTACATAGCAAAGCGGTTGTCAGTAGGGTAGATGAAGCATAACAATGAGGTTGAGAAATTTGGTAAGCTTGTCAGAAGAGCTAAATTTTAAAGGAGCTCTTGAAAGTGTGGAGAGTAGAGGAGAGTCTTAACGAGCGGGGAAGGGTGCTCCAGGGAACGGGTTTTGTCTGGGAGAAGTCCTGTAGCCAGGAATTAGAGCATATTTTAAGTGTTAAAGAGAATTGCAGATTCTGTAGAGATCTGAGAGAACAAGCTGGGATATATCTAGAGACGAGTGAAGATATGAATGTGGGTGAATGTTTATGGCTTTGTAGGTTAGTAAGAGTATTTGATATATTCGTTATTTATGGCCAGATCCAGATTTTAAAAGCAAGAAGAAAAAGTTGGAACTTTACATGTTAAGTTACAGTCATCTGTTACAGTGGGAAGAAAAGCTTCAAAAACACTTGGTGCACACTCCTCCAAACCTCTTTTATTCAATGAATTGTATTAAAAAGGTTTTTTTTACAGTTACACATCTGTATTGGTTACAAATTTTAAAAGAATGTGAGATATGATACAAATTAGGGCCATAAAAAAAAAGGCAAAATAAAGTGAAAAATGCAGGCTAGCTTTCTATTTTATTTCTATCTCCTATGATGTGAGCAGCAGTTAAAGGTGCCGCTGCCCAATTTTTGGAGGAAAGCCCTGGATAGTGCTTAGTGCACAGCTGGTATCTTCTGTATGTGTGGTAATAGGGAGCACACTGGAATACTGATGTGTTTCGCTCTGACCCTCTTTCAAAGATTCCACAATATGAATATAAAAATGGCCGTCCTACAGTGCAACAATATATAACAATAATCATTATAGTTCTCCTGCACTTTAAGGCCTGTATAGTATATAAGATGGAGTCCTCAAGACCATGATTACCATTATTGCATTAATGGAAGCCTTATGTAACCAAAGCGTTTTATTATCCAAATGTATTAAATATGATATTTCCCCATGTTCAGGGGTTTCAGAATGTTTTTTTTGGTTGGGAGGTAAAGGGGAGAAGTAATTTCATTTTGCCTCCTGAGCCCCTATCCTTCCATTTTATATGAATACTTACATAGGGGCAGATTCAATTGATCGTGATGTCTGATCGCGGTACTGTTCCCGCAAATTTACATTGCAGATTTTAAATCCGCGCATTTTTGTCTATGGGAAGAGACGCATTTTGTGCTTCTTCTCGTCTTCGCGGTCAATTGAATTTGCCCCATAGATACATGCACACACAAATATATATATATGTGTGTCTACTGTGGGGAAAAATAAAAAATTACATGTAGACTTTTGTCAATTCTGTAAACTTTTGTGGATTCACACCAGCGGACCGCATATACGCAATCTACGTAACAAAATGATATGTAGATTACATAAAATAGTTACTATGCATGCGTACTAGCTATTCTCAATAAAATACAGATGTATGTGCAGTACGTCTGCTGGTGTGCATCCGGGCCTCAAACCCCTTTCACATCACCACCAAATACCCTGGCTTTTGTAAAAAAAAACCTGTGTTTCGGGGAAAAATGGCATTTAGACCTTGTGAAAAATTACTGGTGTCAGTGTGAAAGGTCCCATGTAGTTTTTCAACACTGGTCCTTCACAAGGACACCTGATTGGAGAGATTTGTTTACTATTGCTATGGCAATAGTAAACAAATCTCTTCACCGGGAGCCGCGTGCTGAAAAGAAGGCAAGTGGCGGTTTAGGAGTACTTGTACAACTCCCTTCTGGTCCGCCATTCGCCACTATGGATTTAGTGCAGTTCCGCTATTCATTGTATGAATTTCGTAGTAGCCAATCTCCTTTCTTGTCAGTTTTTTTTTTTTTTTTTTTTAAGTCCTGTGTAAGACATGGTCTTACGATGTGGCTCTATTTTAAACCCTGCAATAATCCGGGTTAGAAAGACCCAGGTTATTGACTTTGGTGATATGAAAGCGGTATAAGTTGTCTTCTTCTCTGGTTTGTCTTTCTGGTAAGTATAATTCATGTTGCTCAGAGCTTCTTTTCAAACAACTTTAGACAATGTGTTGTGACATGATGGTGGCACATGGACCAACCTGATGCATGTCTATATGACCTACATGGTGCCCACTGCCCCTCCTAGGATGACATCCCCTTCACATTGGGGGATGGGAGGGTGGATCGTCCCTGACCTGGTTTATAAATAAATAAGCAATCATCTCATTGGGAGGGAATAACCACTGTTCTTCTCCTTGTGTGCTTTATCCCAGAATATTACATTTCTAATTCCTGGATTTTACCACTACATGAGAAGTGTAGAGGAAGAACCATCGCTGCTTCTACCTCCTGAGGAGAGAAGAGTTACCAGCAGATCATGTGATGTCCTCTGCAATGGTGCTGCTGGTGAGATAACTGAATGCATGGACCCTGTAATCTGTTTATATTTTGAAAGAAGATGCTATTTTTTTTTGTTAGAATTGTTAGAATTGTAGCACAATATGTGTGCTGTAAACTATAGAGGCCAATCATATATTCATTTTCATGTATCTCACTGTAGACTTAACATGGCTGATTGTAATGGGTTGCAGGAGATATTAAATAAACTTACATTGTGTCTTCTATTGCCAGATGCAGAGAAGTCTGTACAGAAATATAAGTCTGAGGATCCTCTGGCTGCTAGAGACGTTTATCCACAAGACTCTTGTTGTGTTGTATTAAGCCCATCATCTCCACATTTTGCAAGGTATCCTTTTGTGTCTGTGTTGTGTTTTTCTTCTTGCTTGTATTGCTGAAATACACTTATAGGGCCAGATTCACAACTCCGTAATTGTGCGACAGACGTCCTTAATTTACCGATAGCAGCTACTACACAAGCGTCTGTGAAGACCGCACATACCCAATCTACATAACAATAGGTAGATTGCGTAAAATGGTTACTACATGCAGAGTAGCTACTACACAAGCGTCTGTGAAGACTGCACATACACAATCTATATAACGAAACGATGCGTAGATTGCGTAAAATAGTTACTCTGCATGCGTGGTAGCTGCTATCGGTAAATTAAGGACGTATGTCGCACAATTATGGAGTTGTGAATCCAGCCTATAAAGTCTCAGAAAATATAGTAGATGCAATTATTCAGTACAGATTGTACAACAGGAAATTAATAGTTATATTGATAACCTTTATCTCATTGGATGCGTCCATTTCTTACGTTTCCTAATAGAGGACCTCAGGTGTTTTCTTCTACAGCATGAGCTTTGTTATATATGGCTACACCAGTATCTCTTGCGATGTATTACTTGGCAATGCTGCTTTAAGCACTGTTTTATTAGCTCTAACACTTACTTCTGACACAGGTGGTAAGTAAAGCTGGGTACACACTACAATTTACAGCAACAGCCCTAGGATTTGCTGGCTTAGGCAGCTGGAACCATAGAGGGGGGTACCACAGCCTGGGGACTCCCATCATATATTCAGACACCCACAGGCCAGTTGGCACAAGGGCTGGTTCAGCCAGTGGTGTCAGACATGCAAAATATTTTGTGGGGTTCCTGGGCACAATCCGCCCTATTTCCTATGATGCTCGGCCTCTTCCTGCGCTGTGGGGAGCAGCAAAAACTGTCAAAATTATTTTTTTTCTTTGAGTCACTACAGGAGCTGAATTGGTGCCCAAAAGGACTGACCCCTCTAGTGTCACAATGAAAAATGCAAACAGAACACACAATCTTTAATGTCTAAATACCTTTAATGCCAAAAAAAGCACCTCACAGTCTTTGTTTATTAATAATTGAGGTGCCCCTTTATTTATGACCGTCAGTGCTGTACCACTGAATGTGGAACTGCTGTAACCTCGGGATGATTTATTCAGCACTGCAGCACTAATAGACCGTCAGGTTATTTATTGTTAGGGTTTACTTTCTGAGCAGCTGATGTTCATTTACAGAGCTGTAGCGCTCAGAGCTGTCAACATTCGTTTCCGATCAGTGTAGTGTCAGTGTTTATTCAATTTTAATTCTTCTTTTCCTGCTGCTGTCAGCAGATAATCTGTCTAGTGTGTACAGGTACCTGATATTTTCAGCATATAATTGAAATCACAAGTATTATTATTGTATAAAAGGTGCCACAAAAAGGTCTGTAGCACTATGCTGGTAACATAGGACCTAATCCTGGACTATCTGCATAATCCGTACGTATTCCGCAGAGGCTGATTTCCGCATGGAATGCAGCATCATACATAAGACGGCTAACGTTCTAATTTAGTATCCGGTCCATGTACTTGACAAAAAATTATAAACCGGCCAAGATAGAGTGACACTAAAATGATAAGAACGAGGACACAATACAATTCTGATCGACAGAACCAGGTAGAGAGAAAAAGAGAGGGGGGACGTAGGATAAGAGCACTGAGGACACTGGTCACTATAGCTTACAATCTAAGCAAAGGGGGCAGACAAACAGGAGACACATGTTGGGGAAATAGGGATGAGGAAGGGAGAGTGCCATAAATGTTGTGGGAGATGGATAGGGCAGGAGTATGGGGGTAGGGGGAGGTTAGGTGAGAGTGGAGATGAGGTTGGAAATGCAGGGCACAGTGGAGTTAGAAAGAGCTTTGTAGCTGATTGTGTAATGTGTGTGTAAAATATCTTTACATTCTGTTGAAACAACTTGCAAAGAAAATATCGACTGGTTGGTCTGTGTTCTTTAAATCTGTGTGTACCCATCTTGAGAAACATTGTTCAGATTTGTTTAAAGTAATGGAACTTTACTTGATTGGTGTGTTCTTTACTTCATTGGTGAAGTTCTTATTTTTGCCTATAATTTAAAAAACCAAAGAAAACAAACCCATTCTGAAATTGTAACCCTTGTTTGGCTTAGTAAAATAGAGTAATGCTCTCTGTGAATCCCATTTTCTCTTTATTTGTTTAGGAAAGATATTAACCAGCACAAAGAAACTTCATCCGTTGCAGAGCATTGCACCCTTGCCATCCCTGCATTCTGCCAATCTCCTGGGACCCCAACCCAGGATGAGCCTATGGAGGGTGGTCAAACAATGAGCAAATGTGCAATAAATGGCCTTTTCCCAGGGGCAGGCTTGGAGTTGGACTTATCCCCTCTTACCCTCTGTCTAAAAAGCATGAACTTAGGTGTGAATAAATCCACCCAATCTTCTGGTGCCTGCCATGGTTTGGGACATGAGGACTACTCTCCATCACATTACTATGCCTCCGAGCTGAATAAAATGCACCCTCTTACTGACCATGTTTCACCTGTTACAGTTCAGGTGGCTCCGTTACCTTATTCTCCAGTTTTCACAAGGGCAGTCAGCCCTTCCAAATGCACTGCTCCCGCTGCTAGTTCACACAGTCACCAGGAGAATCCATTATTACCAGCCGGTGCCACTCTGCCTTGTGGTTACTCTAGCACAGAAGAGGCTGCACCCTGTATTGATAACTCTCCCCCTATGTCTGGCCCTCCCCCACTCTGTCACAGCAGCCCTGAAACCCACCATTTAAACATGACACTTGCAGCACCTTTGCAACATGAACTATGTCCTGGGGCCCATACATCGCAAATGTGTCCACAGCAGTCATGCCACTCCACCCATGCTCATCTACAGCAGCATTCTGATGAAATAGACTGTGATTTGTCAAACAGATCACTAGAAATACACATAAGCCAAGATAACGGAGAGAAACCTACAAAAGAAGACTTCTCTCAGATCACATCCACGCCTGTTAGAAATGGATCTCCCCATTCTTTAGTGCTATCTAAGAATCACAGCCATGGCCACCTAGAACAGCCTTTTATCAACTGCGACATCAGAGAGGGGACATTCAGTGGAAGCTGTTATCACCGGGATGACTCCAGACTATGTAAGAGAACAATGCATTTTACATTGCAATTTCTATGTTTTTATTACTTTATAAATCATTATGCAAAGTTCTTTGTTTTTTTTTTTACAGATTTATTTTGGCCGTAAGATGCTTTTATTTACATTGGACATTTTACACTCATGATTACATGTTAGCTGCATATGATGCCCACGGTTGAATAAATAAAAGTCACTCCTGTCACCTGACTTTACCTGGATGTAATTGGTTCAGATGGTGGTTACTTTAATTACAGCATCCCCAGAACTTTAATCAGTACTGCTAAGAACACCATAGGGCAGCTGAGCGAGCAGAGTGGTAGCTTGTGCCTAATACAGTCTATGTAGGCATCTATCTTGAATGGAGCAGGATCTTTAGCATTGTAATTTTTATTGGCTCAGAAATAGTTTTTAAAACAGCTGCTACACACAGCATTAAGGCAGTAGATCTTACACATACTTGTACATTGTATATACCGCATCTGGCCAACCTGTGACTCTCCAGGTGTTGTGAAACTACAAAGCCCAGCATGCCTTGACTGCATAGCCAAGCTGATACTTGACAAAGCATGTTTTGGGAGTCGTAGTTTCACCTGGAGAGCCACAGGTTGGCCAGGTCTGCTATATACTATTAGCAGGTAGTAATCCAATAAAGTCCCTTTACTTCTTCCTGTTTACTCCCTTATCTCCCTTTCATGTTATCAGCCTGAGCCTGATCTTACAGCTAGAGTTATGCTCTGTAGTGTCAGAGAGCGCTGTTACTCCCAGTTGGGACTAGCCTCAGACCCTTCCCTGGCTGCACAAAAGAGAGATGACTCTAAAATGGAATTTTAAAGAATGTTTTACCACCTTTTTAGTCACCTCTTCACATCGCTCGTGCAAATTCATGTTTACTGATCAAAAGCACATTCAGGACTTCAGAAAAATGGATTGTGTGTGCAAGCGGCATTCGTATTGTACCGAAATTTAAGGAAGCGTCTGACTGTTTGTGGGAGTGGTTAATATGTGAACACAGATATTTAGATTGTCCAGGCCTGGGCTTGCAGATCTGGCTGACGCATCAGAAGGGGTAAACAAAATGAGGATCTGAGTAGACTGGAGGAGTGGTCAAATGTGTGGCAACTGCAGTTTAACGCTTAAAAATGCTAAATCATGTACTTGGGATGCAAAATCTATATATATCATTAACACCACTCCATTATAAACTACTGAGGAAAGGGATCAAGGAGTCACTATTTCCAGTGACTTAAAGGTAGCCAAGCAATGTAACAAAGCAATGAGAAAGACAAGTCAGATGCTTGGGTTGCATAGGGAGAGGAATTAGTAGCAGAGAGAGAAGTAGTGATGCCCCTTTATAGATCGTTAGTACAACCTCACCTAGAATACTGTGTTCAGTTCTGGAGGCCATATCTCCAGAGAGACAAATACATTAGAGACTGTGCAAAGAGCAACTAAAATGGTCCATGGCCTTTGTAACAAATCATACCAAGAAAGGCTAGAGGAACTAAACATGTATAGCTTGGAGCAGAGAAGGGAGAGAGGGGACATGATATCAGCTCTCAAATATATCAAGGGTTGTGACCAGCTACAGGATGGCATTTTTCAAAGAAAGATATGTATTGGAACACAAGGACATATAAACTAGAGGGTGGCAGGTTCAGAGGAAATGTGTGGAAAAATTACTTCACTGAAAGGGTAGTTTATAAGCTGAATAGCCTCCCATCTGATGTGGTAGAGACCATAAGCAGGGTACACTGAAGCTTTTAATGAAGATTATGTGGCATCTTGTCAAATCTATAGTAAAGATTCTAGCTCTGACCTGCTTAACAAAGCCTCCTGTACACACTGCTCTCTACTTTCCTATGGATCGATTCACAAACTCAACAAGTCTTTGCTGCAGTAATGTGCTCGCCCACAAGGTTTTTGCAGAAACTGAATGAGAATGATTGCAGTGCATCATATCAGTACACACTCACGTTTTCTACAGATATCGGGACATCGCTGATTGATTGGATTTTATGAAGCCCCATATTTTTTCAAACTGGTACAATGTCATCAGAAAACGTCCCAGTGTGTACCCAGCTTAACAAAATAACAATCTAAGCATGCTTGGGATAGATATAAGGATTGATCATTTAAGAAATTACCTACCACGCAAGCATTTAGGTATGTAGATTGACTGTGCGGTCTTTTAAGACTGTGTAATTATTTATTAAGGAAGAGGTGTGCCATGGCAGCTTCCGGCCTTTTTTAAGAAGAGTGGCTGGGGGGAGGGGTTTAAATTAGCCAGGGATTGCGCTGGGAAGGAATCTCCAGCGTCTCTTTCTTCTTAAGACGGAAAATATGCACAGTTACTAAAGAAAGCCCTGTGGTACTCTAAAGTGCCATAAGGATCCTAAAAACGGGGGGGTTGCAGGGTAGAACGGGTGAGTTAGGAGTGGATACGGCCGCGCCTAACTGATGAATTATATATTGAATGTTGTGAATTGTAGAATGTTGTATTGAGTGATTCTGTTGCCACTATCCACATTTTCATTTCATTGTAATCTATGTAGATTATACATCCCTTTTTATACGATTATTCCACCACTCCACAAGTGATGAGCAATCCTTCATATTCAGTAATGCAAGAGATAGGCAGAGTTTACATTAGATGCAAAAGTACTAAATTCTTCTTTCTAGGATGCTCTCTAAATGACATTTTGTTAAGTGTTTTGTTTATCCCTGCAGTTATTCAGTTTGAAGTGCACGCTGTGTGCTCCTCTGGCTCACCCTTATTCAATGTATGGATAACTAAAGACTTGATGCAGGGCCAGAGAGCAGCAATTGCTAGAACCCGACTTCTGCTCTCCAGCTTGGCAAGTTCTTCCCAGTCCCTATTGGATCAGTCTGAACGTAGTCTGGGAAAGGTGTGTGCAAAATGTTCAAAGAAAAGATCTTGCACTCTGCAGATACTTAAGTGTTCCATGGCTAGCTTGTTATATCTCGTTTGTTATGTGTTGACAAACTTATTTCTCTGTTTAGGTTATATTTTGTGTGTGTGTAAATAGATATAGATATATTATTATATATATATATTTTTTATTGTAAGTGACTATATTGAATTGACCATTTGCCTCCCACAATTTTCTGCCAGTTCAAATTAATAAATCACAGCTAATTAAACACAAACTCTCTTGCAGCTGATCCGCAGTAATGCAGAGGCTGGGCAATGTACAGAGATACAGGATCTCCAGACTCTGGGAGCATGTGATGGACCATATGAAGAACAATTTGAGACCCTCTTTCCTCTTGGAAAAGGGGCCTTTGGCTTTGTGTGGTCAGCAAAACACAGGGAGGATGCAAAAGAGGTTAGTATTTACACAAGAATGAGAATGGTAAGTGCTAGATATCCACACTAATTACAATGAGTAGTTCCGATTTATTAGGTTAAAAAAATCATTTAATAAATGCAAAAATCACACCATAAAATGGCAATCATAAAAACATTCAAACAATTATCATTGGACCCGGCATAACTGAGTAATTCTGAAAGATGGTAATGTAATGAATGTCCAGATTAATGCTTGTGGCGGTTTGTGGTACCAAAGTGAAATATAAAGCTCTTAGTCACAAGTAATAAAAATAGAGTAGCAGCTAAAATAGGATTCGCTTTTATCCCATATGAGGAAGAAATTGTCCTCTGTTACAGACCTGATTCAGACTCAAGAAGGAGCTTGAAAATCAGAGGAAAGTTACACCTGGGGAAACCATGTTGATTTCAGTGGGAGTCAAGTTGAGTTACTGCACACAGATATTGACCAGCCTTGCTATTATTTACACTGTATTTAGACTTGGGCTGGGAAATGTGGGCGTGGGTCCCCGCTTCGAACGGCCCTATTTCGATAGGGCCGTTTTCTTCCAGCCAGTTCCAAACTGGCTTGGAAATCAATTGCTTATGCCTTGAGGAGGCATAGTAATCGATCCCTGGAGCACCGAACACAGTGCTCCGAAAGGTAAGTAAAAAAAAAAACTACCCTTTCACTAATTCTAACCCTAACCCTCCCTTCTCTATAACCTAACCCTAAGTCCCCCTTCCCCACAGTCTGACCCTAACCTTCCTTTCCTAATAACCTAACTCTATCCCCCCCTTCCCCCCAACATTAAAGGTGCCCAAAGAGGTTACTCACCTCTCCGGAGATGTCAGCCGCGGCAGGTCTGTGGCGAAAATGAAAGGCCGCCAAGTATGCTGATCGGCACACTCACCCATTCATAAAAAAAATATAGAAAACGGCTGCCAGTCGAAATAGAGACAGCCGAAAAGGAACTTTCGGCTGTCTCTATTTCAAAATGCAGACATTCGGACCAGGAATTCACAATGGGGAAATGCCACCTCTCAACTCTAATACTGTTTCCCACAGATGAAATATGACTCCCCTGCAGTCAACATGGTTTTGGCCAGGAGAAACTTTTCTCTCTTATTTTCAAGCTCCTTATTAAGTCTGAATCAGGCCCATTGTTACGGTTACCTCCTATGATAGAAAGTGTTGTCCAATTGATAATGGTCCTAGGAGAGAATGAGTCCCCTTTGCTCCTTAGAGTCCAGTAAGCGTGCTGCAAGTTTTGCAGATTGTGTCCACCCTTGTTGGATTTGAGGTTTAATGCACACTCACCCGAGCATAATCCGCACCGCTCAGTTGTTTTCTAAAGGCCGTCGTTATACGTTGTCCAATGCATACTTTCAAAGTGTGGACACAGAGAGCATAAATTGTTTTATGTCCATACGGTTCTACCGCAATAAGATAAAATTTATCCGCACAATTCAGTTCAGGTCTGATATCAAACACCTGCGCTTCTTTGCATAGCCCTGCGATTTCCTCAGAAGCTAAGTGTATGGATGTTTCCAAAAGTTACATTTTATAAAAGAAAAATATCAATTACCGTAATTACTCAGCACCTGAGTCCTCAAGGCACCGAAGCCTGTTTAGTTCAAAAGTACTACAAATGCTAATATTATGGAGCAATTCAGCATAAAAAAAATATAAGGAATTAATAATATACATATATAAATAATGAAAAGACAAGACGTATGCTCATAATAAACATAGCATCATACAATCAAAATATACAAAAATTACAATTATTATATAAAATCAACATTAAATATCTCTGTGATTAATTGTATCTATTTAATTACATTAAACAAATAATAAGATAAAAGAAATAGTTAAAATAATCTAAATACGCCTATTTCGATTGGACATGATCAGTTAATTACCATTAATTTGATACTGAGCTGCGTAAAAGGAGTCAATTCATTCTAATAGTTACATAACCTACATACTAAAAAGTTCATGAAGATGTATAAATAAATATAAAAGTAAAGAGGAGTTATAAATATGAATTATACTAAGGAGAGACATAACAATATGACACACCAAAGGGAAGCTAACAAAAATTGGATAGACTGTAACAAAACTTTTTTTATGTCTGTCAGAGAGCTCATCGCTGGCACTGAGGCGTGCCGCAACGTCCTTAATGGTATAAGTCCCCGCACCAATGGCTGTCATTACGAAGTAGAGACAGCCGAAAGTTGCTTTTTGTTGTCTCTATTTCGAATGACAGTCATTTTAGAATTTTTTTTTAATGAATCTGTGAGTATGCGATCGGCATATTCACCCATTCATTTTCGAAAACGCTGCCATTGGACAACCAGAGAGGTGAGTAACCTCTCTCCGGGCACATTTAGGCTGCGGAGAAGGGAGTCTTAGGGTTAGGCTGCTGGAAAGGAGGGGGTTAGGGTTAGGCTGCAGGAAATGGAGACTTAGGGTTAGGGTAAGGATTAGGGAGTGGGTTGGGGATAAGAATATTGACTTCTCTTTAGGGGAACCGTGTTCAGTGTTCCAGGGATCGAGGCCGTCTGCTAAGGCCCTTTTAAGGATGGGAGTTGGGTTGGAATCTCAGCGGATGTAGAATCGGCTATGTGTTGACATATAATTTACATATCATTTTATTTATCTTCCCTTTTAGGACTTTATATTTTGCACACATTGTCATATATATCAAGTGTAGAAAAATGGAATTTTAGATGTATGTAAACCACAAAAAGCTGAGATATTATCCACTATTCAAAAATGACCGTAAAAGCCGTTTTCTTTTTATTTATAACAAAAATAAAAATAGTTGGCTGTATCATTATCAAAATTGTTAAAAAAAATTAAAAAGCAAAACAAAAACACTTCGACTTCCCCTGTCACCGCTCCTCCTCTTTTTCTCTTTAATAAACAAATGGGCAGACTAGATGGGCCATGTGGCTCTTATCTGCCGTCACTTTCTATGTTTCTATGTTTCTCTGTCCACACTCTCTCCTCTGCTGTGTCCCCGCTTTGTGTCTGCACTTTAGAGCCAGCAGGTTAGCTGTTGGTGCTCAGAATGATTCAGGAACATACTACAACCTATAGAAGGCAGGATGCTTTCTGCATTACTCAGGTAGATCACAGACATTAATAGATACATTGTTTTTTTAATACTAATTATACAACATATTGTTCTCTTTTTAAAATGCCTTTTATTTTTTTTTTTAAAGTATCTCCTTTTATTTTTTTTTGCTTAGTGAATTTGGGTCTGATCCAGACCTACAATGTTGCGCTGAGCTCAGCGTAACATCTATGCACTCCCCCGGTCTGGGCATGAATACACTCTGTTACGCTTCCCTAACTTCAGCTGGCGTTACAAGAGTGTAATTACGCCCGGACCTGAGCATAACTAGCTAAGCCTGCCCTCCCTGCCTCATTTCCCTACCTCTCCCCCCTTCCTTCCCTAACTGTAACCATAACTACGCTACAGTTAGGGATGCCCGATCCTGCATATGCAGATCGGCTAAACAGGCGTAGGTCTGGATCAGGCCCTTTGTGTCTAACTTTGTACAAGTAAAAGTTACAGAAGTAGCAATAAATTTGAAACACGACTCTAATGCACATTGCAGTCAGTGGACTGAGTTAACTGTTTCTTCGTCCCATACAGGCTGTAGTGAAGTTTATCAGAAAGGATCGCGTGCTTGATGACTGTTGGGTGCAGGATCCTGAACTTGGGAGAGTCACTCAAGAAATTGCTATTTTGTCCAGATTACAGCACCCCAATATTATCAAGGTGACTTTATTCTGTTCATGTTTTTACTTCGGTTTCATTCAGAAAATTCTCTCTACAAATAGTACAACTGAGACTCTGGCAAGGCAGAAAGCCTTTGTGGACACACAACCCTGCCATCACTGCATGCTGCTGCTGCTGCTGCTGATGTCCCCGGTTATCTAATAGAATGCAAAGTGAATACATTTTCATCAGATTTGATACTTTTTCTTCCATTGAGCAGTCTGCCATTGTACTTTAAGGATGAGAGATTTTTTGTTCTTTATTATTTGCTATTTGAAAATGTTACATTTATATTTTACATTTACAAAAAATGTGTTTAGAAGAACTTCACGTTGCAATCCCTTATTGTTCACTAATTGTATTATTTTATTTCCCTTTTCATGCTAGTGTTTGCTTTGCTGTAGTTCTTCTTTTCCTATATCTCTCCTTTCATACATTGTAGGTTCTGGGGGTATTTGAAAACTCCACATTCTTTCAGCTAGTGATGGAACTTCATGGCGATGCTCTAGACCTTTTTGACTTTATTGATAATCAGCCTAATTTGGATGAACCTCTTGCCAGTTACATCTTTCGCCAGGTGAGTTACATTTTCTGGTTTGTGTAGAATCTTTCTTATTGATTACAGCAATGGTTGATAATAGCACCCTGTATTGTGCTTTGATGGTAATCCAGACATAATCTAACCTCAGCATATAGCATTAGAGAAGACTTTGGTGTATTGTTTTATCATTCTAGTTGGTGTCAGCTGTGGGATACCTACACAGTCACTACATTCTACATCGTGACATTAAGGATGAAAACATAATCATTGCTCCTGACTTTACCATAAAGCTGGTTGACTTTGGATCTGCCGCCCACTTACATCCTGGAAAGTTGTTCTCGACATTTTGCGGCACCACTGAGTACTGTGCACCAGAAGTGCTACTGGGCAATCCGTGAGTGTGCAAGTCCAATGTTCTTTTCCTACTGTAAGGATATAGATGTGATGCTAATGCTACTGGTGGTATTCCCTATAATACCTTATATTACTAACGTGCCTATGTGGGTTATTCTCCCAGCTATCCAGGCCCAGAGCTGGAAGTGTGGGCTCTAGGGGTGACTCTCTACACCCTGATATTTGGAGAGAATCCCTTCTGTGAAGTTGAAGAGATCCTGGATGCTGAGTTGAATCCACCATTCTCTGTATCAGAAGGTGAAGTGTTCTAAGTATTTATGTCTACAACCTAATATAATTATCCATGGATAGAGTATCTTTCCTATACAGGTTACATATATTTCACTCAGATATGGGGAGTGCCAATCCAAGCAACATCTCTCCACTATAAAATGTGGCTACATGCTATGCAATAACCAGGGGGATCAGTGCATGGCAATAGAACAGGGCGAAAACGCTGAGATCTGATAATCATTCAGCCTGTGTGCTGCTGTGCTGATCCTGGGCCGTGTGCAGACCGCATTGTTGCAATCTACGTAAGGAAAAGATACGTAGATAACATAAAAAATGTACTATGCATGCGCAGTAGGAAAAACCGCTAAACACCGGACGTATATGTTATACGTCTTGTAGTCTGCATACGGCCCCCTGTTGGGGTGACCCAGATTTTAAACATAAAAGAAAATGGGCTAAAGAAAACCATGCTGAAATTCAGGGAGAGTCCGCTTCATTTTATTATTTGCATGCAGGGGGAATACTTTGCTTATTGCACACAAATACTGACCAGTTTTACTTTAAGACTCGGCTAGGAAACATCACCTCTTAACTCTAATACAGTTTGCAACAGATGCACTTTGCTTTCCCTGCAATTCAACATGGTTTTACCCAGTTTCCTATCTTCAAACTTGGGATCCAATCCCGTTACAAAGATGCATAAACTCAGATTTAGAATTGAAGCCAATGACAGCTCTTTGCATTATATTTACCTTTATAGGGCCTGATCCAGAACAACGCCTCGGAGCGAATTTACGCGTGGCTGAGACTTAAAATTGCTGTTTTGTACGCACTGCGCATGCGCACCATAGAAAATACGCACATTAAAGTAGCGTAAATGTGAACGTATGGGCCATTCACGTATGTGTAACGTAAATACTTACGTGTGGGCGTGTCAATTTTACGGGCGTGCCAATTTTACGTTTGACCAAATTCCGTTTGAAATACGTGAAGTAGGCAGGGGTTTCTATTTAAAGTGTACGGTATGGGCGTGCTTAGCTGCGTAAATTCGTTCAGCCCATACGTTAGTGTGCGTATGACTGCGGTTACGTTGGAAAAAGTTAAGGTAGGGTTTGGAAAGCGTATCTTGACAAAATACGTCTGTGCAAGGGGTGTGCCGAGGGGAGTGTAGCGAATTTACGCGCACGAAAATACACTCTGCGAATAAACGTACGGCAAACGTAGTTCTGGATCTACCCCATAGTATGCAAAGTACAGATAGTAAGTGACAGCTAGTGCAAATCATGTTATGGTTTAAACCCTCATGATTATAGCCACTTGTGTATTTTATTTCTTAGGTCTTGTGGTCTTATTTGTGATATTATCTCCACATCTAGAATTGCAGGTCCTTATTTCTGGTCTTCTGCAACGTGATCCAGATATGCGCATGACTGTGGATGAGCTGCTCAGGGACCTATGGGTGACACAGCCTGTAAACCTTGCAGAATATACATGGGATGAAGTATACCCTCCAGCCAGCTCCCACAGAGGTATGATCTAACTTGCACTATTTGTGATAGGCAGAGGGGCAGCCTCCCTGCCATTGCAGTCTTTGGAGGAGTGCGTGGCATGTTGAAGATAATATGGCTGTAGTGGTATATTATGGCTCTGAAAATTACACTTTATTTCTTTGAGATGAATTTGTACATTTCTTACATGTCACAACTCCAGTAGTTATAAGGGTGTTTAGTGTTTTTCAGTGGATACCACACTTGTTTATTGTGTTTGTTTTTATTGTTCACAGATGAAGGACTAAAAGATTTCCCTGTCAGTTACAGCAGTGAATGGAATTGAGGTTTTTGGAGTTGGACAGTGATTTTCGATGGTTTAAGGTGCTCGTATTGAGATGTAGTAAAAAAAATCCCCTATCTACTTCTCTGTGAAGCATGCACACAAATTAATGACAGGCAAAGGGGCCCAAGAGTTTGCCTACATCTCAGAGAGCTTTTTATAAACTCTGACAAGCAGATGTCATTGAGCAATGACAGCACTGCAAAAGCGGTTACTGCTTTCACTTGCCTTGGATTGAGCCCTGCTTAGGACAGTCACTAAACAATCACATACTACAGCACTTATTGCAACTCATGGCAGCCTAATAACGAAGAATGACCTCCACTTTTGGTGCTTCATAACAATTTTCTTTCACGTGGTCCGCAAAAGCCAGCTAGAAAAGAATCGATTGCTGATGGGAATATATAGAATTTGGAATTCAATGAGACTTGTATTACAATGTTATTGTAAAGTATTATGAGAAGACATAGATCTAGATGATCCTTAAATCTAAAACATGGAAATAAACCTCAATCTTTACAGATCACAAAAGATCAAAGCATCCAAATTAAATCTCCATTGAATCGGTATTTAGGCAACTGATCAATCATGATTTATGCCTAAATACACACTGTCTATTCTTTTGCCATGAAAAATGTGCGTATCAACCCACGCACTAAATATGTGCCAAATTTTGTGTTTATATAGTCTCTGACAATCACATTTTTACCTCTCAGCCACAGTGCTGTTTGTCTTGTTTTTTTTACTATTGTGCTGTTACAATTATTTAATGTAAACTTTACTACATAATAACAATTTCTTTGAAAACTGAGAATATGTTTAGTGTTTTATTGCCATAAATGGAATTGTCTAATGCAAAAATCCTCCCATTGAACTGAATGGAACAATCTCACTTTGGTACACATGAGCTTTACCATTGTAGAGATCTTAAATACTCACATAAATCATCTCTTGTCTAGTATACTCTTCTGTAATCACATACAACAGATAGTTAAGAAGTAGATCATTTTCCAAAAGTTTTTATTTTCTAGTGAATTTAACCTTGTAAAGAAGATCATGCAAGTAGAAAATTGTCACTTCTGAAGCACACATTGCCAATGCTTTGGACTCCAACTTACTACAGAGATCACAAAGATACCAGGTTCCTGGCCAGTATTGCACTCTCTGCAAATATAACATTCTGCAATATTACACATGTACAAAATGTCAATACTATTATTCTGGAGCTTAACAGTTCCTCCTCTTTTATTATTTTACCTTTATTGAACAATTGTGAGAGAGAAGCCCTGAAAGAACTAATGTCATCTTGCAGTTTCTCTTTTTATTTTATGCATTAGCTCTGCTTTTCTTGCATTATTGACCGTTTTAATTTTAATGTATGTTAAAAAAAAAAAGAAATATGTTGAATTGATTCATAACTTGGCTTGTGATTTCTTTGTTTCTTGTTTTTATTTTTTGCATTGGAATGTGGGCTGTTAATTTTATGCGGTGCAAACAGACTCACAAGCTGTGTGCCCAGATAATGGGTCTTATCCAAAACTCTGCCACTTTGGTTGGAGAGCTTTCCTCAGCGGCAGCGTAGTTCTGATGCCGCAATCGCTGTGTGATACTAACTCCCGTGTATAAGGGGAGACTACTCCCTAACAGCATGTGGAGGAGGTCTCATTGGTGTGCAAAGGGCCATTAAATGTCTTATTGCAGCCCTGATAAGGGATCCTTTGTGTAAAGTAGATTAATAGAAAGAGAAGCTGAGAAAATAAGGGCTTTTAACATAACAAAAAAGACAGAGCAGGCAGGAAAAAAGGCGCAGAAGTCTGTTTCTGGGCAATGTGTTTCCATGTCCATATTCTGCCATAAAATAATCAAACCCTTAATAGAAAGTCACTGGCTCTCTGCTAATCCACACCTTAAATTCCACATAGGAAAGTAAGCAAATAAATATGACCGTTACATATTACATGTATTAACAAAATCAGGGCTCAAGAGAGAGCACCCCAAAAAAGCCACTTACCTGCCGCACACCTGTGGATAACATTTGACTTTTGTAAATACTTATTTAAAATAATAACTTAAATAATAAGGCAGTTGAAAATTGACAAAATTAAATACGGAAAAATGTAATTCATAAATTTGAAATTGATATTAAAAAACCAGATGAACAAAGGCAATAATCTCCTCTCTTTACATCAAAATTCCTCAAAAATAACTCCATCCAAAGGAATAAAAAAATTCCAAATAAGCGTATTCTTTCAATATATCAACAGTGCCCACAAACTGGTAAATAGAACCTAGGAAAATAAAGAATTGCAGGGATCAGTAAAACAAATGGGGACTCATTAGGGCTCCTACTGTGCTATCAGCTAGAACATAATAAGGAAAAATAAACTAAAAAAGCCACCTTCACCTCCAGAGGGAGCCCCTAATGACCCTAATCCCAAAACAACGGCGGCCATCTTACTGCCTTGTAATAAAGGGAGACCTCGGATGGAAGTGGAAGACGTATCAGAGGGACACTGCTTTCACCTGGACTGCCACTGCCTGGCATATTATATGTTAATATTTTAAATCCTGTGTTAATAAAAGTAAAATTTTATCTGCAGGTGTGTGACAGATAAGTGGCGCTTTTGCCCGGGGCTCTCTCTTAAACCCTGAATTTGTTAATGCATTTAACCATTTTGCTACTGTTCTGCACCCAAATCCACTCTATAACTGAATTTATTTGTCGGATGTATTTTGGAGTGTCTAGTCACAACTGTGTGTGATGTTTTTACACTTTATCCAACTACAGATTACAGCCACTTTTTGGAAGTACACATTTCCCTGTAAAATCCTTTACATTAGATAAATACTTTTCTCAATGGACCAGATCCAGACTTTCATTTTTGATGGGCTTGTAGCTCTGCGAGTGGTCTTCCATCAGATGTTGGTTCCTAGCTGTAATCAGCCTTCTGTGTGATCGCAGGCCTTGATGACTGATCCTGACCACCTTAAGATTTCCACTCTGCCCTCACTTAAATGAGAACGGAGCACACGTCAGGATAGGACAGTAGGTGTAAGGCATACCTTCACTGTAAATACCTCTCCCTTGCCCCCATCGGAAACATATTGATATGGATCCTTAAGTATAAAGGGTGTAAGCAAATGAAAAATAGGGCGTTTTCCCATCATAGTGATAGAAAAATACCCCCCTTTTCTGGCTTAGGTCCAATGATTATTCTATTTCAAAAGACAATAATTGATTGAAATGAAGGGGGGAGGGGCCTCTTCAGACATCAGAATGAAAGATTCAGAAAAACGCCTCTCACTTAGTGGGAGACTAACAATGGGATGTCCCACCTTAAATGCTTGGGGATGCCATTAGGTGCCCAGACTCAGCAAGTTATATTTCAGTATGATAAACTGAATCATTAAAATACAAATGTGCACAGTGGTCTTCTGCACATTATGTAGGAATGATATAATGGTCAGTCAGGGATTAGTCCATCTGTATAAATATGTCAAAATATGTATGCATGTGTGTTGTTTATAGGCTCCTACATAGCTTGATGGACCTGGACAAAACTTAGCCCACAATCTTCATTATCCAACTTAAGATACTGGTGGGGAGTCAACTCATTAAATCCCCAGTATGAAAAGCAGGGTGTGGTTGGGAAAAGTAGGGTCAGTCGTGGGTCTAGTTTGGCAAGAAAGGGGGCGGAGTTTAATTTGAATCTAGAATTTGGAAGAAAACTTCAGAGTGGTAACACTGGATCCTATAAAGCATACTAGGGGTATGGGGACACTGGATCCTATAAAGCATACTAGGGGTATGGGGACGCTGGTCAGAACTTTGACCCGGGGCTTTCCACTGGATGCATTTTAAAGACATCACATCCTGATTTAGGATGGACTTTCCCAATTTGTGGGCTGCAAATTGGGTGGGGCTTATGGAAAAGAGGGTGTGGTTTGAACAAATAAGGTCAGTCGTGGTTGAATTTTGGGCGCAAGGAGGGCAGAGCTTAATTTGTCCTAAATTCAGGATTATAAATGTCAGGAGCTATGTTTTGGCTGTAACTGACATTAACAAAACCTGTACATATGCTCAAGCAGCTGTATGGTATTAATAACTTTAAGATTTAAACACAGGTAGCACAGGGAACTAGTGGGTGGTCAATAACCACAACTCTCCTTCCCTAAGACATCACACACACACTGAACCTCCCCAAGGAATCTCCCATAGTGCACACCCTTAAGACAGACATTTTCCCCTCCCACATACACTGTGCACCCCCATAAGACATCCTATATACACATATTCTAGACAGACATAGCAACGCATCCTGTCCCATTCCACCTTTGTGGTCCGGAGGCTCTAGATCTATACTGTGTATACTGTATACACACATTTATTTATAATTTAAACTGAGCTTCATCATCCCAATTCTGTCACTGATAAAACAGTCACAGAAGGAAAAGGAAAACCAATAAACATGAGTTTATAACAAACTGTAATCAAACCAGTTTTATTGAATAAGTCAAATCAAATTATTTGTAGCAAACACTTTTCATAACATTTATTTTAGAATATGATAGATTTTTCTTTCATTGCTTTTATGCTGTTGTGTTGTAACTTTCTCTTGCGTTTTCTTTAGGATCTTTCCTTTGGTTCTTTGTTCTCTTTCATGGTTTCCTTTTGCTTCATGGAAACATCACTTATATACTGAATTTTAAATGTCTCTAAGCCCCCATGATCATCATTGTCCTCAACAGGTGAACTAGTTCTGACAATGGCAGGCAGGCTTGTCTCCTCCATCCTATTGTCTCTTATCTTCTCCATGTTCCTGCTCGTCATTTGTCACTAACTCCTCAAGGTCATCTAACAATAAGCATAGAACATACAGTGTTTAAAATTTTGAAACAAAGTTGTGTCCTATTATCGCTTTAACAAAATCCAAAGTCGTGCTGCTTGCTCTCTCTATTTATAGAACCCAACGGTAGCAAGCAGTGAATGTTCCAAATGTAATTAGCGTCATGTGAATAGAACATGCAAGATCCTAATGACCACTATGAACAGCACTACAAGGGTCATCAGTGTATAATGTACATATAATAAATAACCTGTGCAGTTATAATAATACAGTATTTACAGCTAGCCAGTCTGATTGTACGATGCATAAATACAGCTTTATCCTTTAGGATATCTATACATACACATATTTTGTTCTAACCACACATTCTTTCTATAAACCCCACTCCTTTTGCAGCCCACAAATCCTTTCTAAATCAGCATGTGATTGATAAAATAGTGCCATACTCACCACTGCAAACGGCCAAATCTATCCAGTGGAAGGCTCAGAACAGGCTCTCTGGGTCAAAGTCCTGCCCAGTATACAGCAACAGGAGGTCCGATTACAAGAGCTTAAACTTAAACACCTATGACCCCCCCCAAATGCAAATCCAACAAAAAAAAAAAACTTGGCAAGGATACAATAGGACTACTTCATGTTGGTTTCATCCCATTCGGTGCATTGGTGTCCAAATTCATAACCAGACAGACATACATACCTATATACAGTCGCACCTACCCCACTGTTTTAAACCTGTAAAAAAAAAAAAGTACAGATGTCTGGATCTTGAAGATTCCGATATGTACGTTACAAATGGCGTGCTTGCATGCACAGTTTTAAAAAGCTGGTGTTTTCTGATCCCTTTTGGATGTCTGGATTCATTCTTATTTATTACAGGAGGCTATATAGAGCCATCAAGGGGTGCTACGAATGAGCAGCTGTTCCCCTAATCAGGCCCTGTTTGTGCTGATGGTCAAACAAGACAGAAGTTTTATTAGAAATTACTTTTACATTTCATTATTCAGCAGAAGCTCCAACTTTATTGGTATTGATTGCAAAAATTAGATTGCAAGTGTCTATGTGCTTCTCTCTGCATTAACTTATACTGTCATCTTTAACATTCCTTAACCTTGACTTTTTTTTAAGCTTAATCTATTTTACCTTAAAATCTGATAATTAATGTATCTTAACTTGCCAGCTAACATACTAAGCTAACTGCCTAGACTAAAGAGAGACATGAGGAGAGGGAGCCACCAAGCCCCCGAGCCAACCCAGTGAGGGTAAACAACTCCGTGAAACCTCCAAGACACTAAGGGGCTAGTTAGGTGCAGCTAAAAACTAGGTTAGCCCAAACTCAAATGCCTCTCCAACTTAACACTTATTAAATGTATTCCTGATGTATTTCTTTTCACCGACTTCCACCACCCTAGTGCCTTGTTGTGAATGCAGTCCACAAAATACATCAGCAATACTCAAGTGAAGCAATGGACTGTAACTGCATAAATAGTGCAGTGTTCTCCCCAGGGCATTTTAGTTGGGTGCTGCATCCGGCAATTTTAGCTTACCACCTGGCCAGACCTGACCAAAACGTTGATTGTGATCTCCAGCTTTCAGTCTCAGTTGTGCTCCAATGGACCGTAAAGGCTTTCTGACACTGCTTAGTTCCCAGCGAGGCGTTTCGCAGTGTGAACGTATGTCTGGATCCCGTCAAGTATTATTATTGCAAAGTATTACACTGCTCCCACCCAGTCGCTATTTAATACCACCCGGCTGGCAACATTTTCTGGGGAGAACACTGTAGTGGATCAAAAGAATATTATTTCTGGTATACTCTGGTATACAATATTATAAACAATACAGATATGGGAAAATGTTACACTCATAGAACTGGGACGATTGGGAAAGCCTCAGGGGATGCACTGGAGTGACGGTACAGCTCAGCTGCTAGTCTGGCATTGCCTACTTACCTAGAAACGGGTGCACACTATTATTGGTCTATTGGTGACCCCTTCATCCAGGCAAATATGTCTATTACCATAGAGAATTTCTGAATTCTGGGTGAGTGGGGCATCATGCTTATTGCTTATATAGTAACACATACAAATAAAAAAACAAAACCATTTACATCTGTCATAAAAACTATACAAACCTTTTGGTTTTCCAAAATGTGTAAACATATATTTTGTACTAACATTCTCAACTTTTCCTCTCTTTCACTTAAAAGTCTTAAATACATTTCACGTCAAGATTCATATTCCAGGAGCCGATGAGTCTGTTTAAAGTCTGTTTCACAGAGTTTGTTCTGTAAGTTGCCAGATTCCTCAATAAAGACCATTAGTACAAAATAAAACAATTTAGAAATGTGTTAATTTAAGCATTTTATACTGTATATAGCTAAGAATGAAAACATAAGACCAGCCCTTTACAGTAGATTTTGCAGTACTAAGTTCATCCAACTTGTCCTGGGGTTCAACATTTTTTAGATTGTCTTGGATTGGCAAATTAGCCATGAGGGGTATCTGGGGGCTGTGCTCCCTAGCAGCCAGGACACCAGCCAATGATGGCCAATTAGTAGCCATCTTCCACTGTAGTATCTCTTATGCTCTGCAGTGGCA
>WWET01000757.1:186842-211102 GCA_011038615.1 Limnodynastes dumerilii | reverse complement strand
GCTCCCCCCCCCCCCCCAAGCCGGCCTTCATGTGTCCCGACCTTGGTGCAGGCCGGCCCCTAACTCACAGACGGGCTGGCAGGGATGGTGTGGGGGCGGGGGGATTCTCTGGCGCCTCAACTCGTGTGTCCCTTTGAAAATGGGATCAGAAATTTCTAAGATTACAAATATTCAGCGGCCACTTTCACTACAGAACTCTATTCCGATTGGCCACGTCTCCCGGGACTTTTACGAAAGTGCTCATAGTGCTGATTGCCAAGCTGAGGTTTAAAGGAACCTTGGTCTGGGCCTATCTGGACGATATCTTGGTGGCAGCTGCCTCAGAAGATCTGGCTCTGTCATCTTAGACACGCTGAGAATGAGAATAGTCGTGTCTCAAGAAAGAATAGAGAAACTATCGAGTGTGGAAAAGCTGCAGGGAAGGTCTGGTTAACAACAAAAGACTGCTTAAAGATTTTAGGCCTCATGTCATCGGCAATAGACTCGGTCCAGTGGGTCAGATTTCTTATGAGGTCTTTCCAATGGTGTTTCCTCCAGCAGTGGACCAAGATTGTGAAGGACCTGAGACAAAGGATATCTCTGTGAAAGAAGGTGAAAGCAGACCTATGGTGGTGGTCTTAAAAGAACAAGCTAACTGAAGGGAAATAGTTTTGGATACAACAACTGGTAGTGGTCACCACAGATGCCAGTGCTTCAGTGTGGGGAGCCTTTTGTGGAACCCACATAGCACAAGGTGTATGGTCATCAAGTATGATTGAGGCACATTACAACATCAGGGAATGAAGGGCAGTATTGCAGCCATGCATCCAGTTTCATTATTTACTGCAGAACCAGGAAGTTCTTATCCTTTCAGACAACAGAACCGTTTTATCACAATTGAACAGACAAGGAGGAACGAGAAGCAGAGTGAGTGATCATGGAAGACATAAAGAAAGTTCAAAGATGGGCAAAAAACTTTCCGTGCAACATCTTCGCAATTTAGATAGCAGGGAAATAAAACTGCAAAGCGGACTTCCTGATCTGGCACCCTTGGCATTCAGGGAATGGGAGCTGAACAGCGCAGTTTTCCAATGGCTTGTGAGAAGATGGTGCATGCCCCAAGCAGACCTGATGGCTTCAAGAGCAAACAGCAAGCTAAAGCTTTTCAAGGTACCGGGATACTCGAACTAACGGGGTAAATGCTTTCTCGAATCCGTGGAATTTTTGACTGGCGTATGGTTTTACAACTGTCCCTCTCAATCCAAGACTACTGAACTAGATAGAGCAAGAGAATGTTACCATAATTGTAATCATGCCGTATTGGCCAAGAAGGCCATGGTTTACAAAGGCAATTGGTCTCCTTATAGACAAGCCTTGGACCTTGCCAGTAAACAGTAACTTGTTAAGACAGGGGTTGGTGTTGCACCCAGCCCCCCAGAAGTGGAGATTGATGGCCTGGCTCTTGAGACCACATGTCAGATTTACTAAGCTGCAGGTTTGTTAGTGGGGATGTTGCCCAGAGAAACCAATCAGATTCTAGCTCTCACTTACCTATTACATACTAGAGAACGTCAGCTAGAATCTTATTGGTTGCTATGGGCAACATACCCGCAGCTTAGTAAATTAGGCCCAAGGACTTTAAAAAGTGAAGGTTTCTCTACTAGAGTGATTGACACTCTTCTAAAGGCAGGGAAAGACTCTACAAATCTTGCCTACATAGGATCTAGAAGAATCTACATACATACATAGGATCTAGAAGAATTATTGTTGCTGGTGCAATGATAAAGGTCAGGAAATGACCAGCATTCCATAAATTCTGGAGTTTCTTCAAGCAATAGGTCTTGCAGCGAGTTCCATAAAGATGCAATTTTCAGCACTGAGCGCAGTTCTCAATAAAAACATTGCTAAAAATAAATGTCATGAAATTTGTGCAGGCCACTAATAAGAGTCCTGTTTTCATAGATCCAGTTGCACCATGGGATCTGAATTTAGACCTGATGCGCTCACCGGTCCTCCCTTTGAACCTTTGGAGGAAATTCAGTAAAGTTCCTCACCTGGAAAATTGTATTTTTAGTTACCTCAGGGTATTAGAACTGCAAGCACTATGGTCTGCAGAGCGATATTTAAATTTCTTCCAAGGAAAAGTAATCTTGCGCCCGAACCCTCACTTCTTGCTGAAGGCACTTACAAAGCTCCATCTATATCAATAAATTATTTTACCATCCTTGTGTCTTAACCCAAAGAACTCTAAGGAAGTAAGGTTACATATGCTGGATTTGGTGAGAATCCTTAAAATTTATTTGGAAAGGACTGTACTGTTTAGAAAGTCAAAGCAACTATTTACACTCACAGAAGGATGAAATAAAGGCCTTATGGCATCCAAACCATCTATAAATAGGTGGATTAGGAGTTGCATATTTTAAACATATGAATCTAAAGACCAGGAACCACCAGAAAAAATTAAGGCACATTATACAAGGGCCATGTTTGCATCCTGGGCAGATAAAGAGTCTGCAACTATTGAGGAAATTTGCAGGGCAGCATGCTGGTCATCAGAACATAGTTTTGCTAAACATTATAGAATAGTTATATTCCTTTGCGGAAGCAAAGTTTGGCAGGAAAGTCCTTTCTGCTGTAATCTAAATTTTTGTATGTATGTATGTATGTGTTTGTGTGTGTGCATATGAAAGAAGAAAAAAACTCCTAAAAAAAACCTGTAGTGTTGTGGGGATAATTAAGTATTTAACTTGTGTTTCCTCTGAGTAATATTAACTGCTTGGGTAATACCCATTGTGTGCTGCCATATGGACACATGAGGGTGATTATTTGGAGGCTGCGGAGACATGAGAGGGTTATTGGAAGATGGGGAGACATCAGGGGGATTATTGGAAGATGGGGAGACATCAGGGGGATTATTGGAAGATGGAGATACATGATGGGGATTATTGGGAGGCTGAAGAGACATGAGGGGGATTATTCCTTTTCGGATGTCCCTATTTTGAATACTTACCTTTTTTTCTATTTTTTTTTTAGAATGGGTGCGTAAGACCATTCTCCTTTGAAAATACCACCGCCACTGATATCCTGCTGCCGCTCCGCCGCTGTTATCTAAGGAGGGTTAGGGTAGTGAGAGGGGAGGGTTAGGGTTAGAATTAGGGAAAGGAGTGGGGAACTATTTTTTCTTACCATTTCGGAGCACCGAAAGCTCAGATCAATTGCAATGCCTCATCGAGGCATATGCAATCGAAATCCCAGCCAGTTTGAAACTGGCTGGGAGAGAACAGCCCTATCGAAATAGGGCCGTTCTAACAGGGGAACCACATCCGTTTGTGTGTGTATATGAATGTTTATGTATATTGTCTTAAACATATATAAAATGGTTTAAATTTGGATGCACAGCTGCACCCCCAGTGAGTTGACCACGCCCCCTGTTGCGCCGTCAATCATACCTATTACATACCAAGATGGGAGGGTCGCAACAAGGTGAGATAGGACACCAAGGGGATAGCTAAATTCTTACCCCCTACCCAAAAACAATTTGTGACACCCCTATATATAAGAAATAATAGAGGGGGGTTTGCGCATTTTTGGTATTTGCCCGGGGTTCTTTTTACCCTAGTTACGCCCCTGCTACTAGTATTTGTTAATGTAGTTTCCTTTACTTCTTCATGACAGCACATACTTCCCACTGCTATTATTATTGCTGTGTTTTTGTTTTCTGTTCTTATATTTGAGCTTAAGAAGTGCAAGATTCGGAAGAAAGGGGATGTGACGTTTTTATACCCCTGGGTCTGTCTTTCTAGTAAGAAAGGTTAATCCTTTTTAGTGCTGCCATGAAGGATTAAAGGGAACAACTTTAGCAGGAACTAATCTAGTTTTTCCTGCGTCCAAAATAATTTAATATTATTAATTTGCACCCCTAAACATTGCTGCATAGTTTGTCCAGGTGATGATTTTTACCTTTTTGTAGAGTTTTTTTTCCTGCAAATTTACACATTTAGTAAAGCTAAAAAGCTAGAACACAAATCTAATTACAGATTATTATGACAAATGTCTTAGGAATTTGAACCCAGGTTATTGTGTTCATTAATGAGCTAGGTTATGGTCTTCATTAATGAGCTAGGTTATTGTCTTCATTAATGAGCTAAGTTATTGTCTTCATTAATGAGCTAGGTTATTGTCTAAATGAGCTATAAATGTCTGTACCATGTTCTGACACACGGATGCTGACACTCTATGTAAATTATTAATGGTTGTGTTCATCCTATTTTACAGTACGTATACTTTCGGATGGGTGGGAAAAATGGAGAGATCATTTCTTCTGAAACTTTCCGAACGCCATTTAATGAGATTAAAGTTCGCCACCAGTTCCTGGAACGTCTTGGTCGATTTCAGCCCCCTGACAAAAAAAGGGTTTGTCCCCCTTACAACCCTAAGCTAAAAGAGATAATCCAGTTATCAGAGGAAGACTTCTTATCGCATGTTGCATGTTCTACATCTGAAGAGCTAAACACTTTCCGTAAAATATTAGAGCGAGAGGAGCAAGAAGCTGGAAAAGACGAAGATGATGATGATAATGATGATGAAGGGGAACTAAGTGATGAAGACGATCTAGATTTAAACAGTGACTCTGAAGATGAAAACTACTCGAATAATTTACAATGTGTTCAACCAAGTTTAAAAAGTCACAAAAAATAAAAAGTAACAATGTTTGTGTTATTGTTTGAACGATTTCAAAAGTAAAAAAAAAAAGGACTGAATGGCCTATGTAAAAAAAAAAAAAAAAGTATGGGGAATGGGTATGAATCTTCAGGATAATGGATTGAGTCCACAAGTTTAAAAATAAGAGGAAAACAGGTAGAGAGTTACACCTATCTAAACCATGTTCAATTTCAGGGGGAATCAAATTATTTTTATTCTTTCCATACAGCGAAAATACTTTTCTTTTACTTGTTGCACACAAATACTAACCAACTATACTTTTAAACTTCTTTAGACTCAGGCTAGGAAACATCACCTCTAAACTCTTATGTTGAAGCAGGGGCGTTTTAATAAGTAAGAAGGCCTTTGTGCAGGTTTTGCACATGGCCCCCCCCCCCTTGTTACCTGAGACAGGACTGTCTGTCCCGATTGTAAGCCCCGCCCCTTTTTGGACCGCGAATCGGGACAGTCCCACCACAGGGGAAGGGGGACTTATTTGGCATCTATTTCTTCCCTCTGGAAGATCTTAGAGAAAAGAAATAGATGCTGGATGGCTCCCCTTTCCCTGCCAAACCAGGGTGCAGGATGCATGCCACATGGGCCCCCTGTTCTGAGGGGCCCATGTGCACTGCACCCCCTGCACCCATTATAGATACGCCTATGTGTTGAAGATCTGAAGGGAAGGTAATAAGAATAGAAAGGGATTGCAAAGTGGTACTTAACCTTATTTTTTAGTATTGTAGGTAACTGGTACTGAACGACTGGTTAAAGGTGTTATTCACTTCCGTGAGCTATATTCCACTACTCGTGGCTCACCTGATGTGGACAGCTACAGTGCTAGTGAGATTCAAATTCTATATTACATCATTCAACCTTTCACAAAGTTAATCATTTTGTATGTATTTTAATCTTTCAAAAACTAATAATATTTTCATCTGCCAATAAATGTTACCCAACTGGTCATTATTTCTGTTGACCATTTCAATAATCCCTACTCATAAAGCTTGCTGCCTAGGTCTTGCACTTGATTTTGTCCTCACATACAATCTGTTTCTAAATCCTGTTACATGCATCTAAAATACATTACCAGAATACACAAATATCTCACACAAGACACTGCAAAAACACTCATTCATGCACTAATCAACTCATGCATTGATTATTACAAAGCTTTTCTTATTGGACAGCCACTTTGTTTGCTGCAAGTAATAAAAACCGTAGGGGGGAGGAGTAAGTTTATATAATCATTTTCAATGCTCTTCTAGCGCTAGTCCACTTTGTCAATGTCTACATTGGTTGCCTGTGTTTTACGGAATCAAATGAAAAATCCTTTTGCTAACCTACAAAAGCCATCAACAAGATTGTTCTCGCATACCTACACAGGACATACAGCTCTTTTCTACACTAAACAAATGCTCTGATCCCCAATTACAGGATTTCTCCTTTGCTGCACCCACTCTGGAAAAACCTTCCTTGCCCAATATGACTATCCTCTACTGACCAAATTTTCAAGCGCTCCCTTAAAACTCACATATTCAGATAAGCTTTCCAAATTCCTCAACCCACTTCTTAATATCAGTTTTGCCATGAAGCTCAAAATTGAGTTCAGGTGCATCCTGTTTCCACTGATCATCCTTGAGATGTTCCTACAGCTTAACTGGAGTCCACCTGTAGTAAATTCTGTTGATTGCACATGATTGGAAAGGCACACACCTGCCTATATAAGGTCCTACATTTGACAGTGCATGTCAGAGCAGAAACCAAGCATTAAGTCAAAGGAATTGTCTGCAGACCTCCGAGACAGGATTGTTTCAAGGCACAAATCTGGAAACAGAAAAATATCTGCTGCTTTGAAGGTCCCAATGAGCACAGTGGCCTCCATCATCCGTAAATGGAAGAAGTTCGGAACCACCAGGACTCTTCCTAGAGCTGGCTGGCTGTCTAAACTGAGTGATCGGGGGAGAAGGGCCCTAGTCAGGGAGGTAATCAATAACCCGATGGTCACTCTGTCAGAGCTACAGCATTCCTCTGTGGAGAGAGGAGAACCTTCCAGAAGGACAACCATCTCTGCAGCAATCCAATCAGTCCTGTATGGTAGAGTGGCCAGATGGAAGCCACTCCTTAGTAAATAGCACATGGCAGCCCGCCTGGAGTGATATGCACATGAAGGACTCTCAGACCATGAGAAACAAAATTCTTTGGTCTGATGAGACAAAGATTGAACTCTTTGGCGTGAATGCCAGGCGTTATGTTTGAAGGAAACCAGGCACCGCTCATCACCAGGCCAATACCATCCCTACAGTGAAGCATGGTGGTGGCAGCATCATGCTGTGGAGATGTTTTCAGCGGCAGGAACTGGAAGACTAGTCAGGATAGAGGGAAAGATGAATGCCCAGCCAGAACCCAGACTTGAATCTGATTAAACATCTCTGGAGTGATCTGAAAACGGCTGTGCACCGACGCTTCCCATCCAACCTTGAGAGGTGCTGGAAAGAGGAATGGGCGAAACTTCCCAAAGATAGGTGTGCCAAGCTTGTAGCATCATATTCAAAAAGACTTGAGGCTGTAATTGCTGCCAAAAGTACATCAACAAAGTATTGTGCAAAGGCTGTGAATACTTATGTACATGTGATTTGTTGTTTTTTTGATTTTTAATAAATTTGCAAAAATCTCCCTAAAACTTTTTCACTTGTCATTTTGGGGTATTGGGCCTGATCCAGAGCTACGAAATTTCGCACGGCGGGCGAATGCGTACGTTCGACCGTGCGAATAAACATGCACGCCCCTAACACTCCCATAGTAAAGTACCTGCTTACGGCGGCTATACCCTACACTGGGTACTACCGTCGGCCGTACGAATTTTCGCACATAATACGCTGAGCGTACGGGCTTAGCACGCCCATACTGTACAATTTAAATGGCTATCCCCGCCTCTGTGTCGTAAAACGAGCGCCCAGGCGACCGTCGTACTGAACGCACGCCCCTCGAGCGAATATTTCGCACACAATACGACCGCTATACGCTCATGTCGTCCAGCCGACCGGAAGCTGTCATACTGGGCATGCGCAGTGCGAAATTTCGTACGAAAATACGCAAAAAACGGTCGTACGCTCGCTCGAAATCGGCCAATTTCGTAGCTCTGGATCAGGCCCATTGTGTGTAGAATTTTGAGGGAAAAAATGAATTGATTCCATTTTAGAATAAGGCTGTAACATAACAAAATGTGGAAAAAATAAAAGCGCTGTGAATGCTTTCCGGATGCACTGTATTTACAACTAGTTTGCTGTCTGGTTTTCCTTTTTGTCGTGATTTACAGAAACTTGAAGAAGTTTTCTTTCCATACTAAAATCACCCTCTGTCCTGCTACCTATATTCCCTTCTATCTGTAATGAAATGATTGATAAATGAATAATAAATAAACATAAAAGACTCGGCTTGTTTTATAAAATGTTTTATTATAAAAAATCCAAAGTGCCTGGTCTGAAGGCATAACTTACACTATTAGAGCCCAATCTCCTTAGGGCGCAGCTTTGAATGCGGTTGTCACCTCACCTGGAGGTGAAACAAATGTGCCGCTGGCTGGTCCCAAAGGTGTAAAGTGTTAACTGTGCCACGCTCTAACCTTCTACGGCTACTGTGCTGGTGAGATGTGGTCATTTCCATGGAGTCAGTGGTCAAGGATGCACCATCTCTGACAATGCAATTCTTTCACTAACCCATCACACAGAGACTATTGGAGCAGTTCCTTACTTTAAGGTGAGCTCTCATATACAGAAAATACTTTAGTCTCTATAAAATCAATAATGGTTTGAGAAATTGCAAGATGAGCTATTTGATTTGTGTTGTCAAGTGCTTTCCTCTTCAGTTTCTAAGCCACAAAAAGAATTGAGCAGTTTTATTATGTCCAGCTAGTTGAAGGATGCATTGATGAATTAGAGCAGCAGAAACATGAATCTGTGGTCATCAAGGTAGACAGGTTTCTGTCTCACGTACAAACCCATTTTTACTTGTGCCAGATTTGGAAGCACAAGAACATTACTTGCTGCAGGTCTCCAGAGTCAAGGCTAATAAAATCAGCAATGATATGGGGAACCTAGTGCTACATATTCAGGTGTGAAACCAGCTCTGGGCTGATTTTCATTTTCTATTGCAACGAGTAAAGGATCCTCCGAGTGATTCCATCAGGACTGATACCACAGCCAGCAATCCTGTGCTATTCTAAACAGATAAATGCCTCCAGGCCTGTAGTCATATGGAACAATGGTCTTGTTGGTCTTTGGCTGAGGAGAGATGGGGTTGCCACCCTCCATGATTAATCAATCTCCTTGGGTCACTAAGGGCTGGCATTCTCATACCCAAAGCCAGCTGTGCCTTGGCACAATGAGAAGAGATTGCAAAGTCCCGTGGGGAGGGGAGAGGGGGCAGACAAGCTCAGTGTTTCACATGGGGCTTCTCCAAGCAGCTGCTAGATTCTTCTTCTGTAAAAGAGCACAGAAATACTACATCACAAATACAGGTTGGTCTAATTGTGATACTGATATGGATATAATATGATATAATGTAAAATATGATATATATTGGTGCGAGTCCCAGCTATGAAGACTCGTAGTGCAAATTAGGGACAGCCGAAAGCTGTTTTTGGCTGTCCCTATTTCGAATGCGAGCTCTCTCAGAATATTTTTTTTTATGAATGGATTCGCATACCCACCCATTTACTTTCAGAAGCTTCGCCACCAGGGACTTAGGGTTAAGCTGCAGGAGGGATTTAGGGTTAGGCTGCGGGGGGGAGGGGGGACTTTGGGTTAGGCTTAGGCTGTGGGTGTTAGGGAGCGGGTTGGGGGGAAACTCGCCTTTCGGAGCACTGTGTTCGGTGCTCCAGGCATAAGCATTCGATATCCCAGCCATATCGGGACTGGCTGGGAGCGAGCGGTCCATTCTAAATAGGGCCTCGAGATGTTATATATATAGCTGGCCAGTATAGAATCTGAGAATCTGCGAGCCCTGTGCTATAAAGCATTGTTGTTGGTATTGTGGAGTGTGGTTCGCCAGTATGATGGTCTTTCTTTCGAAGAGCATCGCACTACAGTTGAATGCAGTCTGACGGCAATTTCCATCAGTCTGCATCAGTAAGCCGCGATGATGCGCCAAAAAGTAAGCGTAAAACCTAACCCTGTCTTTTCCACAACCTCAACCTTCCCAGTATTCAGCCCTTACCCTCCGTACCCCACAGCCTAACCTTAATGGGCCTGATCCAGAGCTACGAAATTTCGCACGGCGGGCAAATGCGTACGTTCGACCGTGCGAATAAACATGCACGCCCCTAACACTCCCATAGTAAAGTACCTGCTTACAGCGGCTATACCCTACACTGGGTACTACCGTCGGCCGTACGAACTTTCGCACATATTACGCAAAGCGTACGGGCTTAGCACACCCATACTGTACAATTTAAATGGCTATCCCCGCCTCCGTGTAGTAAAACGAGCGCCCAGGCGACCGTCGTACTGAACGCACGCCCCTCGAGCGAAAAATACGCACACCATACGACCGCTATACGCTCATGTCGTCCAGCCGACCGGAAGCTGTCATACTGGGCATGCGCAGTGCGAATTTTCGTACGAAAATACGCAAAAAACGGTCGTACGCTCGCTCGAAATCGGCCAATTTCGTAGCTCTGGATCAGGCCCAATGTTCCATTTAAGCCCTAACCTTATACCCACTGCAGCCTCATGCTTATAGAAACGGAGAAATAGGTTCCTGTTTCCAATAGAAAATTTCTATTTTCAGCCTATTTCCAACAATGATACAGCGGCCATTCAGCTGGTGACTGTATCATATTCAAAATAAGGCCGGTAACCGCATCCCGGTGTTGTGAAACTATAAGTCTCAGCATACTCTTAACAGCATATGCATAGCTAATACTGGCAAAGCACGCTGGGATTAGTAGTTTCACAGCACCTGGAGAGCCACAGGTTGGCCAGGCCTTTTCTATTACTAAATGCATTATTTTTGATTTAGCAGCTCTAACAAGACATAAATAACATACATGATGCTCAGCTCTGCAACTGAGCTGTAATATTTATGCTATTCACTGCATTTTCTGCTATTATTTCTACAGCTGCATCATCTATTCCAATTATGAATCAGTGTCAATAAGAACATAATATTTAGATGAATTTCCAAAAGCAATGTAGAATGCTGGTATGGACAAATATTACTTACCGTTCCCCATCTTCAAAGCTTACTTGGGACTCTTATCTCTAAAAGGAATGGAAATATTTGTGACTGGCAAATCAGTATCTCTGCATCAAGCCACCATATGCTGAATATTATAAACAACAAGGCCTTCATAATGAGCTATCAGACGTTATTGCTATGCCAGAGACCGGTGTCTGACTTAAATGGTTCAGATTCCAAACCCTTAACAAGGAGCGATAATGTGCATGTCACGTTTCATAGGACAAGCAATTCAGCCCTGTGAGAAGACGTGTTTGTGCTGTGTCATTGCTGTTTATTATACGTCAACTCCAAATCTGGAAATCAAGTGTTGTGGTCTCTATTTTTTCCAATCTCAATATATTCCAAGAAACGTGTACAATAATAGGGAATAATAGAATAATAGGGATCGGATCCAGACATTCTGCCTGTGCTGGGAGTAGCTTTAGCAGACATGTGAAGCCGGAGCCCTTCTGTATCCTGAGTCCCGTCAGTCGGAGGGAGGCCACTTTCCACGAGAGCACACGCTATTTCCAGACTGTCCCAATGTAAAATATGGACACGTTGGAAATCTAGATAGTACTCAAAGGCATAAACACACAGTTACTGAAAGATCCTAGTGCACACGCCGTAAATTTGGACGGATGTCTGGATTGTGTTGCACGCACATGTTCAGTCACCAAACGTGGGTGTTTCCTGCTCAGAGAGCGCAGAAAATGGCCATGTTTTGTAAGTCTGGATCTGATCAGGATTATAAATGACTAAGCGTTCAGAAACACTGGAGGTCATTTTATTATATAGGAATTGTAGCAGGGTCAGACCTTTTTCTATCTCCTGCTGGGGATTGTTTTATGGTGAGCATATAAACAACAAAAATAACCACTGATAAATGATATCCCTATTGTTCCTGTGAGTGAGTGAGTGAGTGAGGTGAAAGCACTAATAAAGCACTTACTTGATCTGCCTCTGACTGTGCCTTCACAGATCTCTCTGTAGCACACATCATGCTGTACTTTATATACCCGTCTGTACCTGCACAACACATACCCATTAGAGAAGAAAACATGACACTGTAGGAATATACTGTACTATCACAAATAAATCACACTTCATGGGTTAAAATGTAGTTTGCAAACCTAAATAAATATTGAAATGCTAACTTCCTTTGATCATTGAAACATTCACATTTACTAGTTTTTTTATGGAGATCAAGATCTCCTGCCAACTCATAGCAAAGCCTCTGGAGAGAATGCACTCTACCCGAGCTGTTCTTGTAATGGAACGGTCTGTTCTGCACCTTACATATGAAGACATGGGGTGTAGTCGGGGTTGATTACTTACAGGTGGTGACAGACTCCTCCTTCCCACACAGGATGTGACAGTGTTTCAGAGTACAGTCTGGTGCAGGCAAAGGTCTCCTTTCTGCAGGCTGAAGAGCATAGATTTGCAACAACTCACACTCTGCTGTATTGCAATAAACAAAAGCCAAACCCCACACAATCACACTGCAGCATGAAACAGCCAAATGACTCAGCTTGTCTCCTGTGACCTATCCATGCTGATCCCTGAATAATAATATTCAGATTCCGTTATATTGCTGCCTATGTTGCTGGAAAGCACACCCAAGACTTTGCCAAAGGGACTAAGTGATTTAATTATATACAGCAGCTAAATAATCTTCTACTTGGGAATAAAGGTCCGGATTCACAGTTACGTAGTTTTCATCTTACATACGTTGTTTTAAGAATTGAGCTACTATGCATGTGTAGTAGCTTATTTCCGCTATCTACGTACCATTTCTGTATGTAGATTGCATCGCTTACATTCAGAAATGGTACGTAGATAGCGTAAATAAGCCACTATGTATGCGCAGTAGCTCAATTCTTAAAACAACGTAGGTAAGACGAAAACTACGTGACTGTGAATCCAGACCTCAGTCCTTTATTAGCACATCCTCAATGAAATAAATGCCATACATATGTGACTATAACCCCGTTGTGGCTGGTGGCAGTAAAACTGGGAAGTCATTAGAAGTCACTGTGCTCCATAGTTTACAATAAATGCCACCTCTTTTACTACAGTTTACTAACAATTTGCTTGGTAAATGGATGAGAAATGTGGGAGTTACTACAATGTTTATTTACCACTGATTACACAGGCATTGGAAGCTAAAGTTGACCCTCAAAAGCCTATTGATTCCTGTAATGAACAAGTAAGCAGTTCTCATTGTCTTTTATGTTTTATTGCATAATCACCTTATTTTATTCCATTAAAATGTCCTTGTGGTCATCAAATGGATCAATAAGCCTTGTATTAAGCTTCAGTTAAACAACACAAGCTAAACCCCCATTGTGACGTTCTTGAAATAAACTAGGGCTATTCTAGTCCACCATTCAAAGCCAAAGTCCTGATTTTGCTTTGGCTAAACTTACAATAATGCAATTAAAACGACTACTAAAGTTCCACTATTTATATGAAGCAATGTGGTTTTATAGAACCTCTGAAACATTGGAATCATAGAAATAAGTGCTAGTTTATTGGAGTAAAATGTTTCTGAAGATACACAGATTTGCAGCACACACCCAGCTGACACTGCTGCCCTTTGAATCCAGTTGGACAGTCACAAATATCTCCGTTCACACAGGTTCCTCCATTGACACATGGCGTTTCCAGGCAGCCTCTGCGTTCACCTATAAGAGGACAGACACTGAGTGCACAAACCAAACATGACAAGTAGATGACCATACACATTACAATGCTTCTCCTTGGCATGAATTACAGACTCTGTGGCAAATTGGAATTATTGAAGTGGCCCAGCCATCTGGCAAATATGTGGGTTTGTCTCACATCAGCTCTCAATGCCTGCCTACAAATGCAGCAATTTTGGTCTACACAAGATATATGCCATGCGATACTCTTCATATGAACAGGTGCACAAGAAGACCCTGATACTCCGGTAATACTTAAGAAAGATAGAGCTAATGGTCACCAGTTATGTACTGAAAACATCTGTCTATGTGCGTGCGTGCAAACATTTCTTAAATTAAATGAGGACACCCAAATTCACAGTAACATATCACAAGTTTACGCAAAACCAATGGAGAAAGTCATGTGTCAAAACTGTCTCAACAAAATGTCACTCATACTGCAGGGATTAACTTTACATTAAGGACCCTCATTGTATCTCTGCTCATATAAGATCAGGCAGTCACATACCATCTCTGATACTCTGTTCTCTGTTACCCTGCTCAGGCTCTTGCAGGCTCATTGCTTGTCGCATGGGGATGGACTCATCTGTATTCTCCACTCTGATTGGAGCCTCCGGTTCTGAAAGCCATCAGCAGTAAAGTGAGACAGTTTATGCATATGGTCACCTGGCCGACGCTGCACACAATCACACTTACCTTTTGTAATATTAATGGTTTTATTTTTGTTGTGACTGAATCGGGCAGTAATACGTCTGCGCCCGTCTGTCAGCTCTGTGAATCTGTTAGAAGGAAAGAGGGTGTGGCTGTTAAGACTGCATTGTGGAGTGGCTGTTAAGACTGCATTGTGAACAGGCAGACACATGGCTACCTGAAACCCCCAGCTCCTTTCTGGAGAACACGCCACCTATTGTTTGCAATTTGCCTCAAAACACCTAATAATCTCATCTCTTACTGAATCCATTATGGGGCAACTTGTGCAGCTCATTGGGTGATAAAACAGAGACTATGACTACCAACTGTGACATCTGCATATCTGAGAGCAGAGGTGGAGGAATTTGCCTCATGTGATCTCCCTTACTACATGATCACATGCTGGCTCATGAGATGGGCCCTGTAATGTATCAGTGTGCTGTAGAGTTGTCTCTGATGTATTTGGCTTATATGTAAATGAGGTGTATAATTACAGACATCTATAGGATATTGTATTTACTTGTGTGCTTGTGGAGTCTCAGCAGATGGAAGACCCTTTTCAGTTAGCATGCGAAGCTCTGGAGGAGTTTGTGGTGGAGGTCTGTTCCGTAATATCCTGTGAGGGGTCCAGCGGCGCTCCTGGGGCCCCTCCCTCTGCACTGTAAATGATATAATAAATCACAGTAACTATGGGCCAGATTAACTAAAGCTGCGGGTTTGGAAAAGTGGAGATGTTGCCTATAGCAACCAATCAGATTCTGGCTCTCACTTTCTTTTTACATACTAGAGAATGTCAGCTAAATTCTGATTGGTTGCTATTAGCAACATCTCCAATTTTCCAAACCCGCAGCTTAGTAAAGCAGGCCCTATGCTACATACACAATCAGCAAAATGGGGCAGAACAACGTCTGCGAGTGAATTTACGCTTGCTGCTTGCGTAACTTCACTCATTAGTACTTACTGCACATGCACGGGGCAGATGTTACGCCATGTAACTCATAGCGTAAGGGACTTTCACGTATCAGTAGCGTATCTCCTTACGATGGGGCGTGCCAAACATACGTCTCCCGTAATTACGCTTCGGAGGCGGGGTGAGGCATTTAAATCATACAGTATGGGTGTGCTTAGCTGCGTAAGTATGTGCAGCCATTAAAGCCGCCAGGAGTTACACATGGAATAGTTAAGGTAGGGTTTGGAATGCGTAAGACGGAAAAAGTACGTCTGACCGAGGGGAGTGCATAGTAAATACGATAGCGTAAATACGTTACACGTTGAAACGGATCGGGAATGTAGTTCTGGCCCAATGTCACATCCTGTCTGGTTACTTACATGTCTGTATACGTAGGGTCTTGGGATCACTATTCACAGGCCCTTGTGGCGTATTCCGCAGAGCAGTCACTGTAATTCGGTATCTCTGGCCAGGCTGAAGATCTCGTACTGTGTATGATGTCATTTGTGCGATAGGTACATAGCGGCTTTTAGTGCTGTGATTGTGCGTCACATTGAATATGTAGCCATCCACTGAGCCAGCCGAAGGAGAGTCCCAGTTCAGGTGCACAGTGCTGGTAGTGACAAGCACTGCCGAGAGGTTACTGGGGGGGAGTGGGCCTGGTGAGGGACAAGAAGTTATTCTTAAAAGTCTGCCTTACAATTGAACACGCTAATCTAGATGATGCAGAACTTGTAAAAGTGAATTCAATTTCCCATATAGAACACACCCATAATTACTTTGTATATTTCTAGCACCATCCTTGCTTAAGGTGCAGCCATTTTGTGTGCTTAACAATATATTATATTTGATATTGCAATTTCCTGGGCTGCTTTCCACAAAATGGCTGTCTACAATTGGTTCTGGGTACACTCTACATGTGGCACTCAGGTCCTTTATGTCTGCTGTCCACAATACTTTAATCATACCCATGCTAAGCCCTTTGTCTTACGTGTCCAAGCTACAAGTGGTGCACTGGGTAGACTCTCTGAAGCTGGGTTGCCAGGTTCTGATATGCTTAAAGTGCTGATTAGAATGGTGTATTTCTCTCCAGGCTGCAAGTCTCTGTGGATAGAAAGTTTTTTATGAAAGAGCCTGTCAGGAGTCATTATTCTTTGCCACAGGAAGCGAATGTGAGCTTCCACTGAAAACAATAAGATCACAGGTCAGATCACATGGCCTTTATGAACTCTCCTGTCGCTCCTCTCCCTTGTACGGACACATAAGGCAGCCTTTAGTCTCTCGTGAGGATCCGCGGTCCTTGCAACAGTTTATCCGCAAACACTAAGAAATTCAAATCCCCCCCTTCCCCTTCCACCTTACGGAGTTTAGGAGATTGTGCAGAGACTTTATCAAGTCTGAATCCGGCTCATACTATTACAATAAAAAAGTTATACAAATGACATGATTAGTGATCAGTATACTGTATTTTATTATGAATTTGAGATTCCTCTTTTCTGTGTCCTTTTCTTCTTTCTCTCCATATAACATCTCTTAATGGTTCGCTAGAAGAGAAAATACTTTGCATGTAATGTACATGTTCCTCTCTCCTCTCCATGTAATACATGTGGATAGTATCTTCTCTCTTAGTGAAAACCATTATTCATAAGGAGGAAAGGACACAGAAAAGAAGAAGGTTCATGGATAATAGAATACAGAATACGGATATTGCGTTCTGCTCACCTGAAGGTGTATTCTCCAGCTAAGGGCTCCTGCTCTGCTTGTTGCGTTCGGTCATTTGGATGCTGCAGTGACAGTCGGACATGGGCCACCGGTATATGTCTTTGGGGGTTTAGTGACCATGCAACTGTGATGGAGGAATCTGTGGCAGAACTGATACGTGGTCTGTCCACAGGCGGTGGTCCTGTAGTGTTATATACATAGTACTGTTTATTATACACACACACTGTATTCTTGTCACTTTAATCTATTTAGTTCTATAAAGAGACAAATAATTCATGTGACACCTTAGGGCTGTCACCAAGGGCACTGCAAGTTTTGACTGTACAGACGTAAAACACTAAACATTTCTAGGTAGATTATTGAAGGGAAAATGTGAATTTATTGTTTGCTAAGCTCTACTGTACGGTTATCACACAACTCTCTATAGACCATTTCCTTGCTATACACATCAATATTGGTCTTACTTGTGCGGGCAGTCAGGGTAAGTGGACGGCTGATATCGTTGTGACGCAGATTGCGTTTTACGGTGACGATGGTGATGTTGTAGGTACGTGCAGGGCTGAGGCCTCGCAGCTCATGTTCTGTGTTACCCCTCTCCACAAAGTCTGTCCGTGAGGAGCCATCAGGGCCTGTGTAGCTGACGGCAAAGCCATCTGGCAACTGTTCAGACACATCCTCTGGGGGTGTCCAAAAGACCCATACACTGTTCTCGCCTACAGCACCCAGCGACAAAGACAGAGGAGGCAGCAGCTCTGCAAAGGCAGGAAAACCAAATGTCAATCTATTATATTGCTGCAGTATTTATACCTGACAGACATACACCTCCGCATTATATATATATGCTGCATTTTATCCACTATCAAACACCAGCCACATTATCAAATCAAAGACAGGAATCTGCAAATAGCCTCTCATATATGCTGTGTGCAAAACACAATAAACAACTAAAGGGGCAATAGAGCCCACAATACTACCTCTCTCACAAGTGATACCAGTATAACCAGTCCGACATGTACAGGCAACTGAGCCCTCTGGACTGGACACACAGACTCCACGGTTGCCACATGGGTTCAAGAGGCATAAATCACTTACTGTAAAACATAATGTTACACAGAGAATGGGAGAAAGAAATGCACATAATTCAAATGTAATTAAGGGCCAGATTTACTAAGCTGCGGGTTTGGAAAAGTTGAGATGTTGCCTATAGCAACCAATCAGATGCTAGCTCTCACTTTCTTTTTGCATACTAGAGAAGTCAGTAAAAATCTTGCTATGGGCAGCATCTCCACTACTCCAAACCTGTAACTTAGTAAATTTGGCCCTAAAAAACAAATGTTTTTGATATACTTAACTAGCTTACTCAATGCAGAACTAAGAAAACAATAATAATTTCTCCTGTAGGTGTCAGTGTTGTATCATCTATGTATAACCCTGCCAAGTAATTCATGAATCAGAAACACTATGGTCAGGCAGGGAGATCAGACAGGGCATCACTAGTGTAGATGGATGATAACCACAAGTCCATTCAAAACAACTACTAATTGGAAGTATAACAGCAATATATCTGTTTCTGTTTATAATAAGAAAATGCAAGCATGAATGTGTAACCTAAATGCCCAAGAAAGGTACATGTTACTTATGGAGTGGACAGTATTGGCCAGAGGACTGTTTGGTTGTTGGGTGTGTTATATTGAATTCTAAAGCAACACACTCACCTGTCTGACAGTGATAACCATAGAAGCCTCTCGGACAAACACATAGGTAAGAACCTGCCAGATTCTCACAGATGCCCCCATTCTGGCATGGAGAGGAGTCACAGCCATCCAGCTCTAAAGAAAAGTGTATGGAACAACCTATAAAATCACACACAACCTTCCACAACCTCCAGCGCACAACAACAGAGTGAAAGGGAAAGAATAACACATAAACTCTGTACTGTTATATAAACATAATCTTTCCAAAATGCTATCTTAGGCCTGTACTTTAATTGACTGATCATATGGAACAAGGGGGAACGAGGGGTCCAGCTTTTTTAGGGACACGTAATCTGATGTTAGGGGGAGCTGTTGCTAGAAAGCAAATAAGAAAAGGGAAAATTTGTGACTGTATAGCAAATGTGGCACTGTAAGGTCGTCCAACCAGTACTCTCAATACTTCTGTATGCACCATTTAGAACTATAATATGCAGCATGGCAAGTTCACTCTTTATTTGCATTAATTAATTCACCATTAGGGCCATTAAGAGCCACATTCTGCTATTTTAGACCTTGCAGTTTATCCAATAGTAATGAAAAGTAAAGCCATTACATTTAATATTATTAAATCAGTTTTATATCAAGTCATATTAACTGAGTGTTCTTGTTGAATTGGGACATGCTGTTAACTGTATTATGATTTTTTTAAGCTTACTAGGCTGTTATTACTTTTTATATGCTATTTTTGAATGAAACATATTCAAGAAGAAACTCTAAGGGCTACATTTACTAAGCTGCGAGAAAGGAAAAGTAGAGATGTTGCCCACAGCGACCAATCAGATTCTGGCTCTCATTTTCTTATTACATACTAGAAAATGTCAGCTAGAATATGTTTGGTTGCTGTGTGCAACATCTCCACTTTTCCTTTCCCACAGCTTAGTAAATCTGTCCCTAAACGTTACTTTTAACACGTGATCTATGGCAAATCGATACTTCTGTTATGTTTGTAAAGGGTCTGCCCTCTTGAATTAAACATTTCAGTTTGAAGTGAACATACTGTATGTCCTGACAAATTGCAGAGTTTGGAATAAAGAACATATTATAATGATTTGGAACATCTGGTTTTATACACATATGTCTAACCACACCAACAATTCACTTATCTCTTCCAACTAGCCAGGAGCCACTTCTGTGATATCTCATAACATTCTATCAGTGTTATGTATAGATAAAGCATTTCCTTACCAGACTCACAGTGATTACCAACAAAGCCCTCAGGGCAGGTACAAAGGTAACCTCCAGGTAAATTCTGACAGGTGCCTCCATTCTTACATGGTTCAGAGAAGCATTCATTAATCTCTGTAAATTACCAATATGTAATATATTAATACAGTGATACACTCCTTTATCTTATCATATATATCTTACATAAATGTTCAGACTATACCATTATCCAAGGGACACCAAACTAGTGTTTACTGGTATCACAAGCCCATCTACCCACTGATTGTGTCATTGGGCCTGATCCAGCGCTACGAAAATTCGCACGACGGGCGAATGCGAACGTACGCTCGGGCGTATCAACATACACGCCCCTAACACTCCCATAGTAAAGTACCTGCATACGACGCCTATACCCTACACTGGGTACGACCGTCGCCCGTACGAAAATTCGCAGAAAATACGCTGAGCGTACGGGCTTAGCACGCCCATACTGTACAATTTAAATGGCTATCCCCGCCTCCCTGTAGTAAAACGGGCGCCCAGCCGACCATCGTAAAGAACGCACGCCCCGCGAGCGAAAAATACGCTCACAATACGCCCGCTATTCGCTCATGACGCTCGGGCGACCGGAAGCTGTCATACTGGGCATGCGCGTTGCGAATTTTTTGCCGAATTTTCGCATACGCTCGTCGTACGCTCGCTTGCGGTTGTTGCTCTGGATCAGGCCCATTATGCCACCATCATGCCTCATGTATGCAGATATCCCATGTCCGCCTGCCTGCTGTAGACAGATATCACAAACCCACCTGCACGGTACACTACATGATAGCTCTAGATATACAGTAATGAATGGTCTTACCTAGTTCACAATGTTTACCAGTGTATCCTTCCTGGCAATCACACAGGAAGTGCGACACGCGATCCTTGCACACTGCCCCATGTTGGCAAGGCTGTGATTCACACTCATCAATCTCTAAGGTCACAAGAAAAGGCTCTGAGCATTCAGACAACACATTGGGGTAGATCTAGAACTACGTGTGCCGTACGTTTATTCGCGGAGCGTATTTTCGTGTGCGTAAATTCGCTACACTTCCCTCGGCACACCCCTTGCACGGAAGTATTTTGTCAAGATACGCTTTCCAAACCCTACCTTAACTTTTTCCAACGTAACCGCTGTCATACGCACACGTACGTATGGGCTGAACGAATCTACGCAGCTAAGCACGCCCATACTGTACACTTTAAATACCACCCCCCGCCTACTTCACGTATTTCACATGTAATTTGGACTAACGTAAAATTGGCACGCCCACACGTAAGTATTTACATGACGCATACGTGAATGGCCCATACGTTCACAATTACGCTACGTTAATGTGCGTATTTTCCATGGTGCGCATACGCAGTGCGTACAAAACAGCGAATTTACGTCTCTGCTACGCGTAAATTCGCTCCAAGGCGTAGTTCTGGATCAGGTCCATTGTCCTTTTCCCCAACCTCAATACTATGGCAGGCCACAGACACTTACCCTCACACCGCGGAGCTTCACTCCACATGCCATCCTCACTGCAAATGCGGGTATTGTTGGGTGTGTTCATTATGTACCCCTCATCACAATGGTACTCTGCTATGCCACCTGGCCATGTTGATGTGACAATCACCTTGGCGTATTTAACTTGTTCTGCAGGTCCACAGTCTAGTTCTGCTACAAAATGGATAAAGTAGCACATAAAAGAAGATATGAAGTTATGAAGACACTTGCATGTATTAATGAATGGGTGATGGATTGGATACAGGTGGATAGATGGAAATCTCATATTGATGCATAAAAAAAGCTCACTTACACAGTGCACCTGTAAGATACCCTTATACCGTACAACTTTATACTCCTCCTAGCGCCCACCAAGCTGTAGCTTCCTGAGTATACCTAGATATACGTATGTGCAGAGAGTGTGATTCTGTACTTGCAGTTTCTGATATGTGGCTGAAGTGAGAGTGGAAGGTACTTAAAAGTCCTATCAAAAGTTTAGAACAAAATCTGAACTCCTTGGGCCAGATTTACTAAGCTGCGGGTTTAGAAAAATGGAGATGTTGCCCATAGCAACCAATCAGATTCTAGCTGACATTCTCTAGTATGTAATAGGAAAGTGAGATCTAGAATCTGATTGGTTGCTAAGGACAATCTCTTTTTTTAAACTCGCAGATTAGTAAATCTGGCCCCTTAGTTTAGAGCTCATGGTATATTTTTTTGTCAGCTTGAGTATGTCTGTGTAACCCTAAGAAACATTCTGCAGCATCGCCAGCAATCATTTTACACAGAACCAAGGCTGCTTTCTCCATCATCAACCACATCCAAAGTGACTAGAGCGCTCACTTACCCTTCTCACAGTGCCGGCCAGAGAAGAGAGGTGGGCAGTCACACTTGTACTTGCCGAGATAATGAAAACATGTGCCACCATTGTGACATGGGCCAGACGAGCAGGGGCCTCTCATTCCTTAAGGGCAAATAAAGAGTGATTTATTAGACGTAGCATTCCCATTATCCCATCAATGGGCCTTATCCAGAGGTGCCCATAAATCTGAATGCAGCATTTGTGGGTGTAGTGCTTGTGATCCAAAGGCACACGCAACGGTACCTCTGGATGGCAATGCAAGTACAGCACGTAGTGTACAGGCACAAAGCAGGCATGTTCAATGCAGCTACTGAACCATATAGATTGCGCATGGGCAGGGTTGTTAGGCTGTATTGTATAATGGTTCACCTGCTTGAGCAAGCCCTTACTGTAAAATCATGTATATATACGTCACACCAGCTGCCATATGCTCACCTCTGCACCAGGAGAAAAGCGTTCAGCAAATGTATATTATGAGAATAAATGCAGCAAACGTATTGTACTGCGTCCGATATTTGCAGCTTGTAGAACAGAATCTGATACTTTACATTGTAGACTGGTGTCCTGCGATTGTAATATACCACGCCGATAATATATAAAACCAATGCCAAGCCATGATCCAGTGTATAAATTCCCTCTCCCGTCCTGTTTCCTCACCTGTCTCACAATGTTTCCCAGTGAAAGGATAGGGACACATACAGTAATAGTCTTCATGGGATTCCTTACATGTTCCTCCATTCCGGCAAGGAAGCAGACTACACAGAGCCGGCTTTACTGAAGAAGAAGAAGGTGGGAGAGGACATAAATATAAGATTACCAACGTAATGAGATGTGAAAAAGTAAGGGAACCAACCTAAGCTAAGGGTAATTTTACTGCAAATCCACAATTAAGTGGCTTAAACCACTTTAGTGGACCTATTAATGAACCAGATCCAGATTTAGGCAAAATGGGCTGGATCCAGACCTTGTTAAGTGCATGAACTTAGTTACCCAAAGGCTAAACCATATTGATTTCACGGGGAGCCAAGGTAATTGTATTCTTTGCATGCAGGGAAATATCTTTAAATTGCTTACTGCACACAGATACTGACCAGCTTTACTATCACACTGTTATTTAGACTTGGGATAGGAAACATCACCTCTCAACTCTAATACTGTTTGCAACAGATGAAATATGACTCCCCTGAAATCAACATGGTTTAGCTCTTGAGTAACTAAGCTTATGCACTTAACAAGGTCTGGATCCAGCCCAATGGGTGTTTTCTGCTTGCCAAGATTTAAAAATGGCCACATTTGCAAGACCTTGTGCTAGTGGGAAGGGGGATGAATAATTACAGTATGAGCTGCATTCAAGTTCTAAGCTCTGCTATTTTTTTCCTGAAAAGCACATACACCAAGAAGCTGAATCTTCTGTCACTTCTCAACATAATCTCCCTCTAACTGCACACATTTTTCATGTCAATGCCATGACTGCATGCCCACTGTGAGGCCATTTTATGGGGTATGTTGAAACCACTGGAAATTCACTGACGTGTGGCCATGGACAATGCTTTTCAGAGTAATGATGCTGATGTTGATGGGTGTTAACACATAAAGATGGAGAGAACAGATTTTGGAACATAAATGTTGCCATTTTTAGTGTCTTAAACGCGCCTACCAGCAGGTGGCCACACGCATTCTATGAACCTGATGGTGCTGCCATCTATCTCTTACAACCGTAAAAAATGCAGCATTTTTAAAAACAGCCCAAGTTCTACATGCTCCCGAAGAGACCTTAGAACCTGAAAGTACCTCGTACAGCAAGAGTGCGCTAAGTGTCCACCATACTACCCAGACTTCAGAGCTGTCCACATTTTAAGAGGAGATGGTGGGGAACCACTGTTCTTAGAACTACAAGCGCAGCAAAAATGAAAGTATGGATCTGGTCCAATGTTACTATTCCATGATTTAAAGATATATATGTTTATACATATGTGTATGTATA
>WWET01000757.1:155699-184816 GCA_011038615.1 Limnodynastes dumerilii | reverse complement strand
ACTGATCATCCTTGAGATGTTCCTACAGCTTAATTGGAGTCCACCTGTGGTAAATTCTGTGGATTGGACATGATTTGGAAAGGCACACACCTGTCTATATAAGGTCCCACGCTTGACAGTGCATGTCCAAGCACAAACCAAGCATGAAGTCAAAGGAATGGTCTGTAGACCTCCAAGACAGGATTGTCTTGAGGCACAAATCTGGGGAAGGGTACAAAAAAATATCTGCTGCTTTGAATAATAATAAAATGAAAGGCCAAAAAATATCAGTCCAACGCATGCATGATCATGTGCTCTCTGTCAGAGTATAAGTAAGGGAAGTGATTAAGAACCTGACTTACACTCTGTCAGAGCTACAGCATTCCACTGTGGAGAGAGGAGAACCTTCCAGAAGAACAACCATCTCTGCAGCAATCCACCAATCAGGCCTGTATGGTAGAGTGGCCAGACATAAGCCACTCCTTAGTAAAAAGCACATGGCAGCCCGCCTGGAGTTTGCCAAAATGCACCTGAAGGCCTCTCAGACCATGAGAAACAAAATTCTCTGGTCTGAGACAAAGACTGAACTCTTTGGCGTGAATGCCAGGCGTTATGTTTGGAGGAAACCAGGCACCGCTCATCACCAGCATGCACAAAAAATGTATATAGGACAAGTCCTATACACCAGACCAATATATAAATTTATGCACTCCAAGCCCAAATATATTAAAAAAAATATCAAAAAAATTCACTTTATTTAGTACACGTGCTGAGGAATACCCTCTAGAATTAAAAAATCAGACATAAGGACAACATGAATCACAGGACATGATTATTAAAAACAAAATACAAAAGAGGACCTCACTTGCTCTGGCATTATTATTATTATATGGGTTATTTAATGGCTTAAATTGCCAGTCTAGATACCCTGCTCTAAAAACCAAAATCAAAGAAAGAAAAACAAAAACCCACCTCACGGTGGTGCTTCACTCCACGTGGGAGCCACTAGCTATCCCTGCCTAACTCTGGCCTAATATATACGTAACAGTTCAGTCCAAAAACATTGTAACAACCAGTTAAATACCAGACATAGCGGGGAAGTGAAGAAAGAAAAAAAGCAAAATAGCCATCAGACCATCATTTCTTGCAGGGAGCCCGTGTGTCACCGACGCTTTGTCACCTGAAGTGAATTTTTTGGATATTTTTTCAAATTTATTTGGGCCTGGAGTGCATAAATTTATATATTGGTCTGGTGTATAGGACTTGTCCTATATATATTTTTTGTGCATGCTTTGATTTACCAATTTTGTGCACCCGCTGAGATTTCTCCTTTATAATTGAGGGTTATCTCAGTGCCTTTCTATAGTAAAAATTTTATCACTAGCCTGGATTTGTGCGAGAATTCATTCTTTTCTTTTCTATATATGCACCGCTCACCACCAGGCCAATACCATCCCTATAGGGAAGCATGGTGGTGGCAGTATCATGCTGTGCGGATGTTTTTCAGCGGTAGGAACTGGGAGAGTAGTCAGGATAGAGGGAAAGATGAATGCAGCAATGTACAGAGACATCCTGGGTGAAAACCTGCTCCAGAGCGCTCTTGACTTCAGACTGGGGAGACGGTTCATCTTTCAGCAGTACAATGACCCTAAGCACACAGCCAAGATCTCAAAGGAGTGGCTTCAAGACAACTCTGTGAATGTTCTTGAGTGGCCCAGACTTAAATCTGATTGAACATCTCTGGAGAGATCTGAAAATGGCTGTGCACCGACACTTCTGATCCAACCTGATGGAGCTTGAGAGGTGCTGCAAAGAGGAATGGGCGAAACTGCCCAAAGATAGGTGTACCAAGCTTGTGGCATCATCTTCAAAAAGACTTGAGGCTGTAATTGCTGCCAGAGATGCATCAACAAAGTATTGTGCAAAGGCTGTGAATACTTATGTTCATGTGATTTCTTGTTTTTTTTTATTTTTAATACATTTTTAAAAATCTCCAAAAATCTTTTTTATGTTGTCATTATGGGGTATTGTGTGCAGAATTTGGGAAACAATGAATTTATTCCATTTTGGATTAAGGCTGTAACATAACAAAATGTGGAAAAAGTGAATCGCTGTGAATGCTTTCCGGATGCACTGTATATTGTTGTTATCATAGTTCATTCTCTTACCATATTCACAGAGGAGGCCAAAGAATCCTGGTGGGCAATGACAGGTGTTGTTCCCATCGGCGCATCGCCCCCCATTCCTGCAGGCGCAGCCATCGGACACATCTGGGGCAAACTCACGAGAGAAAGCAGATCACTAGAGTGTCGCCACAGATTTACAACGATCGCGTGTGGTTATTACCAGCTGAATTCTGCATGATTTCTTAATTGTATTTATAGATATAAACATGATAGACTGCAGTGTGAGTGAATCAAAAGCTTATGACTAGACATAGGATTATATGCATTTGTATGTTTGCATATGTGTTAGGCGTGTTGTATTATGTGGGAACGGTGGTGGGCTGCAGCCAGTGACATGCGCCTCACACGCACTCGGCAAGCGCACTGAACCCGATCTGCTGGCTCGCACTAGGCGTAAGCCTTGGCGGGATGCGGTGCACGTGGGGGGAAGGGAGTACGGCACTCGTTGCTTCACGCAATTCAATTGTTTGTCATTCAATTGCTCGCTGTGTTTGTTAACCTACGAAAATCTTATTTTTGTTGAAATAATGCCACCAGTGAAAAAAAATACCCAGACTTTAATGGAATCTTGAATAAAAAATGACCCAGGCCAATTTACCACTGATGGCACTGTGATTTTCTGCAAGCGAATACCTTCATCAAAAAAATACCAGATCGATCAACATGTGAGTACTGCTTCCCATATATTGTGAAAATAAACATTAATTCTAATAATAAATAGTATTTTGATTGTGCATATTTTGTGCATATTTTGCCCTTTTTTAGTGCATATTTGCATGCATATTTTGTCATTTTGATAGTGCATATAATCCGATGTCTACTTATGACACAGCAGACCTGGAGCTGACAGAGGTGATCACTATCTGAAAGAGCATCTCATTAACACCCTCATATTGGGTTTTTTTGTTCTTTGAATTAACACAAGAATAATGTCCAGTCATGATCAGCTTAAAATAAATAGCCATTCATTCCATATATTCATCCAGTTTCAACAATCATCCTCTTTCTGTCAGCCAGATACAGAGGAAACTGTCTTTAGCAGAATTCTGGTGAACCTTTCAATGGCAGCAAATAGAAACCCATGTAAGTGCAATGTCCACTGGACATGTAGATTATACAATGACTAGAGAAAAGCATCATCACAGAACATCTTCAAGGAACAAATGCTATAAGCAAGGAGCAGAGCAGTAACAATCTCATTACAGGGTGAGATACAGTGCGTGGTAATCACATACAGGATTAGAAGTGTGGTAATCTCAGTACAGGATCAGATGTGTGGAAACCCATAATGGAAAAAGACCTGTGGTAAGATTAGCACAGAAGCAGATCTGTGATGTTTAATGAATACAGATAATTGGAAATCTCTGTACAGTAGCAGATCTGTGGTAATAAATGAATACTGATAATTGGAAATCTCAGGATCAGATGTGTGGTAATTTCAGTGAAGAAGCAGATCATTGGTAATCACATAACAAAATCAGATCTGGTAATCTCACTTGAGTACCAAATCTGGGGTAATCTCAATACAGCAACAAATCTGTGTTAATATCAGTACAGGATCAGATTGTTGATAATCTCAGTACAGGATCAGATCGTTGGTCACTATAGGAGCAGATCTGTGAAAATTTACAAGGCATTTTTGTGGAAGATACTCACAGTTCTCGCAGGTTAAACCAGAATACCCAGTAGGACAATCACATTGGTATGCCCCTTCCGTATCCTGGCATACCCCATTGTTTTGACATGGAGAAGAAGAACATGCTCCAAGTAATTCCAAGATCTCTAGAACACATAGGAGAGTGGAGATATATTCTCTATGAGAGAGTAAAGAGTAGCCATAGGCAGCCTGCAGCAATGCAGCTGTTGTGAAACTATAAGTCCCATCATGCTTTGCCAGCTATAATCTATATCTTTGCTGCTGGTGCATGCTAGGTGCTGTAGTTTCACAACACCTGGAGTGTCCCATATTGCCTATACCTAGTATAAACAAAACACATGAACCCTACCATGGAGAAACAATAATAACATAAAATAATTGCAGTGTTTGTGTCATGAACCAGCAACAATACACAACCATCTCTCACAAATCTCAGAGAGAGATTTAAATGAAGGAGAGAAAACACACAGACACATTAGGAGAAAACCACTATGTTGAGGGTAAAGTAAATACATTTTTTAGTTAATTTAGCGTCAGGCATATATTGTGTTACACCAGCTAAACTGAAAAGCTTTCATGTTGGGGTAACGCTAAATATTATTATTTACTGGAAGTTCAAGATGTGCAAGCAGGTCTTGGTTGCTAAATCATACAGTAACTGAACCAATGTACAATGACATTTCATATACCTCAGCTCCAGAATTGCATAAACAGTAAACATATTCAAAGAATAATATTGTCAGTGATAATCTCAGAATAAACTATTTTCTAGGAGCAGAGGAGAGATAGTGAAGCCTATTCTGTGTCTATTGTAAGTGGTGTAAGGCAAGTTGACAAGTTGTGTAACTAAATTAGCCATATGACAAAAACTTTAATTTAACATAAAATAAAACAAGAAAACCGGATCATTCTTATGAAGAGGGAAATGTGCCATACAAATCCATCCTTCCATTATAAAGATGTCTGTCAGTTTGTTGGGTTTCTGTGTTCGCTTTTACTACAAATACATTTATTCAGCATCATGTAAAAATGTCAGCTCTGGAGTTGGCCAGGAAGACGTTATGATCCAAGTGTACAGCTCGGCTAAACCATTTTGTAAAGTAAGGGGGGCTAATTCATTTTATATCTTTTGCATGCAGGGAAATTATTTTACTTTTGCACATAGAACTCATATGGCTGGATCCAGACTTAAGTAAGTGTTTGAAATTAGTTACTCCTGGGTTAAACCATGTTGATTGCAGGGGAGTCATATTTCATCTGTTGCAAACAGTACTAGTGTTGAGATGTGATGTTTCCTATCCCAAGTCTAAATAATAGTGTGATAGTAAAGCTGGTCAGTATCTGTGTGCAGTAAGTAATTCAAAGATATATCCTTGCATGCAAAGAATACAATTACCTTGACTCCCCCTGAAATCAACATGGTTTAGCCCAGGAGTAACTAATTTCAAGCACTTACTTAAGTCTGGATTCCAGCCCATATACTGCATAGCTTTATGTTTAATCTATAAAACAGAGTTGAGCTATGAAACTTCACCACTAAATTCTAATGCTGCTTTCACAATTTAGATTTGCCTCCCCTTGCAGTTCAACATGGTATTGCTCAGGACTGCACTTGAACCTAAAAAAAAGTGCAGCTCTAGTTCAGCCCCCAAGTATGCTATGAAACTACTAGATATGTTATGTCAGTAAGCTGATTTTCCATTATGTGACATGTAAAATCTCACATTTGGCTGACTTGCACTGAGACATAAGTGACTCACTAAACTTCCAAGACCTTTTACTCATCAGAGAATTCCAATAACTATTTAAGACGTTTTCTGCCTGCCCAGCCAGGCACGCTTGTTTGTGCAAAGCGCCATGTCACAAACATTCACAAAGCACTGTATTGCATACTACATATGCAATTGTTTTGACATACACTAATATGTTATAAATCTACTTTCATCCTACTTTCATGATACATCCAAATGTCATGATCAGCATCTATGGAACATCCAGGTACCACTACCTAATAAACCATTCAGGAACACGCAGGAATGTAAGAGTAGATCTTGTGAGTTCTGGGAGTCTCAGCTGGAGCCTCCTCCATGTTTGCAGCCTCGGTAAAAATGGACTTGGCAGCATTTTGTACAATGTATAGAATATACCAGTAATATAAAATTAGTGGGGATTTTTAGTTTTTAAATGCTGAACACTGCTGCCCAAAGCTGGAGCCATTCTAGCTACAAAACATTAAACATTGTCCTATCAGGGGCACCTGCTGTAGTTTTTGCAGGGTCTGGTTTGACACAAAATGTCGACAGGTCAAACATTACTATCAGATACCTTTTTTTGCACTATATGCACTAATGATGTTAAAAAAGGGATGGTGGCCAGATTCAAAGATTTAAAAAAAGAGAGGATTGTTAATCCTGGGAAAAACAATGTTGATTTCAGGGGGAGTTGGATTTCATTTGCAAACAGTATTTGAGTTAACGGGGATATTTCCTAGCCCAAGTCTAAATAACAGTGTAAAAGTAAAGCTAATCAGTAATTGTGTGCAGTAAACAATTCAAAGATATATCCCTGCATGCAAAGAATACAATTAACTTGACTCCCCCTGAAATCAACATGGTTATGCCCAGGAGTAACTTTCCTCTTATTTTCTATCTATCTATCTCTGAATCTGGTCCGGTAGCAGCAATATAAGGGGCACAGGAAGGGGTGGGTAAACAGCATGTTGCATATCCAATTTCAGTGTTAAATAGCATTTTGCTTATAATTTTATCAGAATTCAACATTCATATGGGTATTGGGCCTGATTCCGATTTAATAGTGACAGGCAATTTAGGCATGCGGCATGTGTAAATCTGGCTGTGTGAACACACTGCGCATGTGCGTGGCAGATGTTACTCATCGTACCTCTGATCGTACGTAACTTGTACATAACTCCATAAAATATGACGTGGCATCCATACTCAACGCGAAAATCCGCATTGCGGGCAGAGGGAGGCATGTAAATTGTACAGTGTGGGCGGGGTTAGGCACTTACGTATGACAAGGCGATACATACAACCAGAGATACAAAAGGGAAAGTTAAGGAAGGGTTCTGAACACGTAAGTCAGCTAAGTTAGGTACGTGTGAGGGGAGATGCATTAACCGTAGTAGTGTGTAACTTAGATACCCGTGCGTACATAAAACAACCTTAAGTCTGGATCAGGCTCATTATTTGTATGTTCAGAAATGTCTTCACTCTGAAACAATTAAAATGATGCAACACAATAGCTTTTCTTTGGAATACATATGCCACAGTTTAGGAGAGATACCTGGCTTGACAATACACTGCTACCAATACAACACAGAGATACAACCTCAGTCATAGGAAGTGCCCCTGCACACTACAGGAGAGCAGGTTATCTGGTAATGCAGAACAGGGTTATGGCTCCAGCCTCAGGTTATACAATGGACAGTATATCATTGTAAGACAACTAGTTCCAATGCTACACTGCCCCCATATGCCTAACTTCAGAGGAACATAAACAAAACTTGCTTACCTCTTTCACAGTGTTCTCCACTAAATCTTGGTGGACATGAACAGCTGTAAACTGCACCGCGATCCTGACAAGTACCCCCATTTAGACATGGAGAAGACAAGCAGGGGCTGATCTCTAGTGCAAGAAAACACAAACAACCCGACAGTTCAAAACAGATTTGAGCAATTCCAGACAAAGCACCGAGAATAACAAATCTGACAATTTTTTGACACAGAGTATTGGGGGATAATTTCATCACAATTAAAAAGTAATCAAGGGCTTTAATTGGGGCATATGCTTTTATTCCTCCTTAATTGTGATTAAATCATCCTCCATAATAGGGTTCATCATCCTCCAAGGGTTCCTGGCCTGCAGCCAAGCACACAGACATTGCCTAGCCCTCTGCTGCAAAGTGATGTTAGCAGCGGCTGGGTTGGTAATGTCAGTGTCAACGACTGCTAACCATTAGAAGTTATGTAGCAGCGCGAGACCAGTGCGAATTTATGTCTTTATTGGTGATATTACCTGTGGTATCAAGGGGAATAGATGTCTTTTTGCAGATGACAAAAAATATATAACAGGGTAGACCAGGAGATGTAAACTGATGAGCTAGCTATACAAGATGAAGAGTTAAGAGCGTGGCAACTACAGTGTAATGGAAAAACAAATGTAAAAAATCATTTACTTGGGACGCAAAAACCAGATTAACTAAGCTGCAGATTTGGAAAATGGAGATGTTGCCCATGATAATTAATCAGATTATATACTAGAGAATGTCAGCTAGAATCTGATTGGTTGCTATGGGCAACATCCCCACTTTTCCAAACCTCCAGTTTAGTAAATCGGGCCCCAAAGCTGAATATATCATTAATGGCACTACATTAGAAACTACAGAGGAGGAAAGGGATTAGGAGTCACGATTTCATGCAACTTAAAGGTAGCCAAGCATTGTTGCAAAGCAAGTCAGATGCTTGATTGCACAAGGATAGGTATTAGAAGCAGAAAGAATGAAGTGGTAATATCACTTTATACCTATCCGACTTGCTTTGTCACGGCTTAACCTAAAATACTGTGTTTACTCATAGAGCACAAACAAGGGAAATTGCACAGGTCCAATTGATATTTTAATAAATACCAAGGATGCTACTATGGCCCAAACATATGTTCAAAGAAAAAATAGGTTTAAACAAAGCCACATACACACCGGCCATTTCATGTGCACACCATCATAAATTCAATGTAGTCTCAGTTCTATTAAAACATTACAGTCTTTATTAAATTCATACATAAAAAAAAATAAATCACTTAAAAGAAATGACGAAATATATCTACATATTATCTATGTTGATTGTATGAATTTGCCTTCTTTAATGAATGCTTTGTACAGGCAGATATATGAACTATCGGATTGGCGGTGATAATATGTGGATATATTTCGTAATTTCTATTAAGCGATTTATTTAGTTTTAAGTATGAATTTAATAATGACTATATTGTTTTAATAGAACTGAAACTACATTGAATTTATGATGGTGTGCACATGAAATGGACGGTGTATATGTGGTTTTGTTTAAACCCATTTTTTCATTTTACTCATGGAGGCCATATCTCCAGAAAGACATAAATAAATTGCAAAGACATAAATACTGTGCAAAGAAGAGCAACTAAAATGGTGCATGGCCTGTGTAACACATCATACCAAGAAAGGCTAGAGGAACTAAACATGTATAGCTTGGAGCAGAGAAGGGAGAGGGAGATTTGATAACAGTTTTCAATTATATCAAGAGTTGTAACAAGATAGAGGAGGGGGAAATTTTTCAGAAGAGGACTATTATTCCTCTCTGATGAAACCGCTATTGTGAGCGGAGAAACGCGTAAGAGACTGTCCTCCTATAACCACTATTGTTTGGTATCCACATCGAGCCTCCTCCTGCTATTCCGCTACCGAATGCCCATTACATATGCAAGAGATCTCCGGCCAGCTTCCTGTGTACCAAAGCACGACTGCTATCTCCTACGGAGAATCGGGTCAGGACGCGGTGCCTGAGCGGCCCACCTAGCCGGGTTCATCTTTGAAAGAAGTAGCAGTGACTCTAAAGCTGGCCACACACTAGAGCGATTATCGCTCCCAGCATGTGGCTGCCGATAAACGGGACGATTTCCCTCTGGGGAAAGGTCCCAATATTGGCACCATACACTCCCACAGGCTGGGAGCGATAATCTCTGCTGATGAGCCTGCAGCAAGCCTATCCTGCAGCCTGTCAGTGTGTGGGGTTCTGCAGCACGATTATCTGCAATGCCCACACACTGCACGATTTTGCTAGCGATAACCGATAATTTTTATTGCAAACCAGCCAATCAGATTATCTGACAGCAGCCATTTTTTTTAGATAATCGCCCGTTTCTGTCAATTATCGGCACCACACACTAGAGCGATAATTCGGCCAATCCACGATAATTGTTAAATCGGCACGATTATCGCTCTAGTGTGTGGCCAGCTTAAGTGTGTACGATAAAGAGGAGTATCTGGAAATCAGCTGTCTATTCATCCAGATGGGACAAGGTGGGACGCCGCCAGCCCAAGTAACCATTGACACGCTGTCTGACCGAAATAGAAGCTGGTCTGTATGATTTACGTTCTCCTCTGCACTACACGTCCAGTTCCAAGTTTACTGCTTCATCTCTTTACTGGGCTGGTATATTTCATTGTCTGCTTTCATCACATTATACATCTATCAACTACTTGCTATATTCCTCTGGAGACCTTGTTTGCAACATTGGGCCGGATCCAGAACTACATCCGTCTTCCATAGACGGATGTAGTTCAATAAACAGTAGTTACTGCGCATGCTTAGTAGCTATTGTACGTAATCTGCGTATCTTTTTGATACCGCATATATGCAATCTACGTATCGAAACAATATGCAGATGACTTACAATAGCTACTACGCATGCGCAGTAGCTACTGTTTATTGAACTACGTCCGTCTAAGGAAGACGGATGTAGTTCTTGATCCGGCCCAATTGTTGCTATATGCATCTATTTGAGGATTGAGGAAGAAGGGCTCATATAGACACTTTGGGCTGGATCCAGACCTAGTTAAGTGCTTGAACTTAGTTATTCCTGGGCTAAACTATGCTGTCCATCCCTACCCTGTATGTCTGTACTGTATATTATTATGTACTATGCTGTCCATCCCTACCCTGTATATCTGTACTGTAGTATATTATGTACTATGCTGTCCATCCCTACCCTGTATGTCTGTACTGTATATTATGTACTATCCCTACCCTGTATGTCTGTACTGTTTTTTATACGGCGCTGCAGATACCTGTAAACTATAATAATAATTATTATTATAATTACAATACAAAGGCATGCAAATAACCTAGATGGTGGTATGTGTAAAGAAAAGTGGGGAAAATGACTTCACTGAAAGGGTAGTTGGTAAGTGGAATAACTTCCATCTGAGGTGGTAGAGGTAACACATTAGAACAGTTTAAACATGCTTGGGATATATATATATAAGGATATCCTAAAACTCAAACTAAATTAAACGTTAAATAGGGTCTAGGGTCAGTATAATTTTCATAAAAAACAGGGCAGACTGGATTGGCCACGTGGCTCTTATCTGTCATCATTTTCTATGTTTCAAGCAAGAAAAGCAATATAAATGTTTAAAAGTTGTTCACAGAAAACTATTTATAACAGGTTCAGAAAGAGTATAAAATAGCAATAAAAATGTGAATCCAATTCTAGGACTAGATTTGGAATCAACTATGAATCTTCTGTGTGAAATAGTCCATTAGTAAACTTCTGAGACAACATTACAGAAGAGATTGTTACACTACACATATAGGAATTCCATGGCTCAGATCCTGCGGGACTTTCCTGATTGCCCTCTTTGGAAAATGTGATTCTCTTTGTCAACAGCCATATTACACTGTATGTTTGTGCTCCATTAAATGTCTGGGTTACAAATATTCTTTCTGCAAATGGTGGTTAAATATCTTGCCTGTTGGTATTGTTGACAGCATGGACTAGCAGTTACTAGCAGTTATTTATAACATGCAGCTAATCAGTGAAACAATATATTATATATACTTGCAGCATCACAGATGTAGAAGGGGGATGATATTAACAAAAAATGGAATATGAGTGATAGTAAATATTTGTGATAGTAAGCTATGCTAGATTCCCCTCCACAAAGTTTTCTAGGATACATGTAACATTGATAAATGTAGGATCTCTCTGCTGAGAGAGAAATATCAATTCTTTATTTTTTTATTTTCCCTTAAGTATATCCAACAATACAGAGTAAACACAGTTCCCAGATACACGAAACATGCACGCGAGAAAAATAATGTCCAAAAATGGCACATTTATCCATCAATGAGAAATAATTAAGTAAATGAGTATTGCTAAAGCTGCCTACTTGGACACAGAAACGTTTCATTGCAAGACAATCCCAAGGACAACCGGTCTGTCACTGGAAATTTACATTTTGGGAAATAATTATTTTCCAGAATCCCCATTTGGAAACCTCACAAAGCAGACATTTTTTTTAAGTACTTGAAGCTAAGTAAAATAATCTGATATTTAAAATAATTAAGTTTCTACATTTGAAAGATTCAGGGTCATGGTACTTTTTGTCAGTATATCAGGATTGTATCCTCTCTACACACATGATTACACAGAACCGCTCACCTGTCTCACAATGTACTCCAGTGAATTCCGCATTACATACACAGCTGTAACCATCAGCCATATCCTCGCATGTGCCCCCATTGATACATGGAGATGATAAGCAGGGTCTGAACTCTGCATGATGGGAGAAAAGACGTCACCACAAACAATCCTAAGCATGATATTTTATTGTTCCAGCAATGTTCAAACCTATATTTTACTCTGACACTGAATATAAATGCGATTTATATAATTATTTTAAAGTAAATGTAGTGAACATTTTCCCAAATAACTGAAATTAATAGAGAATGTAAGTTGCATAAATGTGTCCACCATGCCAGAACGCTACAACTGGATGTATTTAATGATGAGCATTATGAGTTTAAATTGCTACTTTATAGATATGTGGCACAGTAATGCAGGGTATAGCTTGGTCGATTGGTACACTCAGACAAGGTCAATGATGTCACATATCTGTATCAGAATCCATGAGAACACTGTTCCAAAGAGTCATTCAAACTGTCTATAATAGAAGATAAAGTAATAAAGAAGTAGAAGTGGAAAAGAGTAAGAGAGTAAGAGAGATAGCGGAAAGAGAGTAAGAGAGATAGCGGAAAAAGAGTAAGAGAGATAGCGGAAAGAGAGTAAGAGAGATAGCGGAAAGAGAGTAAGAGAGATAGTGGAAAATTATACACTGAAGAATGCAGTTAACTCTGTAATTCAAACAGGATTTTTTCCTTTTGGGGCAGTCCTTTAGTGGAGGCGCAGACGCATCTGTGTAATTGTCACTTCATGTACTGGTAACAAATATAAGCCCATACCTGGTAAAATGCTATTGCACTTGAAGTTATAGACATTCAACTATATTATATTATACATTTTAGTCATAAAATAAGTTGTAAATTCTCAAGAGCAAATCTAAGATGTCTAGAACATAAAACTTATTTATAAGTATATCTCTTTTGTTGTGTCTACATAAATGTTAGCAGAGCTGGATGGTAAGGGGGGCATATGAGCCATTTTGCCTAGATCAGGGTGTAATCAGCCTTTTCCTTTCTTATAGAATATTAGATCTCTCCCTGGACCATTTTCATCTATTTGTTCTTAGGGACAGATTTACTAAGCTGTGGGTTTGGAAAAGTGGAGATGTTGCCTATGGAAACCAATCAGATTCTAGCTCTCATTCTCTAGTATGTAATAGGAAAGTGAGAGCTAGAATCTGATTAGTTGCTATGGGCAACATCTCCCCTTTTCCAAACCCGCAGCTTAGTAAATCTGGCCCTTAGAGTATGTTCATGTGTTTCATTGCTGTAAGTGTAAAGTCACAGTGCCGTATATTACACCTTACACAACAGAGTCAGGTGACAATAAAGTGGCATAAGAGAGGCTTCTGTAACATTCGCTAATGTTTCTGTAATCTGTATCTTCTGGGGTATAGTTAGCTTCTATGAATTATATCACCGTTTGAGCTTATACAGTTGACAAATTAAATACGAGAATAATTTTCCCTCAAACCATCATCTCCTCACCTGTCTCACAACGCTCTCCGGTAAACCGCCATGTACACACACAGCTGTAACCATCATGTAGATCCTTGCATGTTCCCCCATTCAGACAAGGAGACGAGGAACACGGTTTAACTTCTAGAAACACAGAGCAAAAAGGGTTATAATACGGGAAAAAAGAGAATGCACTAATGATACCACTGACCCTGTAAGTGAGACTACTCTAGAAACTGCCTATGTCTACAATTACACTATTCATTTACAGGGGACCAGATGGAAGGCGTTGATATGGAAATATGTGGAGCAAGATGCCCTGTGTGAATTCCAAAGTATTTCAAAAAACTGTTTATTTTTATAGATATCCATTAGATAGTTTTAAATATTGGGAGCAGGTGAATATAAACACAGACACTCAATAGACTTGGAGGGAGAGGTTCATGGAATGACACCATTCTCAGTAGAGCAGTGGTGATTGGAATATGCTTCCTAGCACTACTAACAGCAAGGACAAATGAAGACAAGACATCAGGGTCCAGATTTACTAAGCTGTGGGTTTTGAAAGAATGGAGAGTTTGCCCATAGCTGACATTGTCTAGAATGCAATAGTAAACGAAGATCTAGAATCTGATTGGTTGCTATGGGCAAACTCTTCACACAGCTTAGTAAATTTGGACCTGTTGTTGCTGCTGTTGTAGTGACCATTGATATGGCTAAAAAACCTGAGCTACAGTGAGTGTAAGTGTGATTTACACTCTAATCCATGACTTTGTAAAGCCCAAAAATGCATAAACCAATAATATCAGCTTCATAGCAAATAATCAATGCAACCCAGTCAAAGGTACCAGCAAAGACACAGTGTAGCAGTGATAGGAATTATTTACATGAAATGGGAAAAGTCAGCACTCTGCTTCACAATATCCCCTATCTCTCACTACACCAGCTCCGGTGTGCTCCATCAACTATACAATCCACCCTGGGGGAGACCACTCCATATGCTGGTGAAGGGACCTTTTTGAAGCATTTAAGATTTTACCACAATTGTGGGAATGGGGGGCACATGGAGAGTTGTGTGCACGTAACACAATCTAGACATGCAACAGATTATGTTCAAAGAGTCCTTACATCAGGACCATGGTGTCCATGAATGGTGAGTATCAACAGGTTACTGATGGTACACAACATCCAAACATAAAGGCAGCCCATGGACACCATCTTGAAAATGGTACAATCACCATCATAAAATAATAATAATATAATGAAATAATAATCATATTTTCATGTATAATTATAATAGCATAATTGTTACATACATCCACAGAAATGGGTATACATAGTGCTTCCTACAGCAGAAACCAACATGTTATGCAAATACTGATCTTACCTGTCTCACAATGTTTCCCAGTGAATCCCAATGCACAGACACAGATATAAATAGAACCTAGGTCCTTGCACAGTGCCCCGTTCATACATGGAGATGAAGAACAAGGTCTAATTTCTAGGAAAAGGCAAACAGGATGATACTGAATACTATCATTATCTAAGCAGTTAGTACTTAAGAACGCTTCCTCAAGCATTGCTTGTACATTCATACAGTAGAACACAATAACAGCTTTAGGAAATGTTAAATTAAACTAACAGTTTGTAGCTTGATTGAATGGAAACAATGAACTCTGAATTGTGTCTATGCAGTATATAGATTAATTTGTATGTAGTAGAAGCTGAAAGATGTCACATATACACACGATTCACAGTAGCTAAACTTTTATTATAATCAACAAAATAAAACTAAAATAGAAAATTAAAATGAATAATGATTTATTTCTCTTTGGGTATAAGTGTGGAATATACATAATATGTCAGATTAAGCAAATTATTTATTTATTTGTTTATTAACATGACTTTATATAGGGTTTGATCTCTAGGAAATGAAAGAAGTAGGAAAGGAGTCATTTAGCTAGTAGATGTGATTATCCACAAAGTAAACCAAAACATTCACGATCCCCTCACCTGTCTCACAGTGTTGCCCGGTGTATCCACGTGTGCACAAACAGCTGTAACTAAAGCCAAGATCTTTGCACATTCCCCCATTCAGACATGGAGATGAGGAGCAGGGTCTGATCTCTAAGAAAACAATGAACACCAGACAGTAATGATCTAGGCCAGACATGCTAACCACAGTGCTGTCCAGGCTTGTAGCTAGACACACATGTATCACTCACATAAGTGGAGATTGAACAGATGGATCTGTTTTGGCATAGTTGGGGTCAGTTGGTATGGCCAACTCATCTCTTAGAATCTCCAGAGATGTTATCATCGAGTGCCACCTTTCACTGGATACAGTGTCTGGAATGCAGACTGCTTAGCTATTGATGCTTAATGAATAGGAATGCCCTTTGTGTGGGGGAATCTTAGCCACACTAGATATATCTATTTTCCTCAGATACTGAAAGAAATGTAAGACCCTCAAAAGGGTTTATTTCAATACAAGCAACCCCGTCATCTAAGTAAGAAGATATGATCTAGGTTTGTTTTTTGTTTTTTCACCCTTATGAGGGATAAACCATAGATACGGACATGGGATGAAATTAGATCTGTTTTGTGCCATAGTAAAAGGACATAAAAATAAACATATAAAATGTTTGATGGAACAAAGATATAGTAAATACATTACTGTGATCTAAGGGGGAGGCACATTATGATAGCTGGTCTGACAAATTTAACTGGCACACCTATGGTGAGTATGGGAGAACTATCCACTCTCATGTTGCTGTCAAGTTATGACTTTATTAATAATACATTCAAAGGCGATTTCTATCAATGGATGCGTTTTACTTTAAAATCAAGGCATCTTTGCAGTCAGCATGTCAAAGGTCTGATTCTAAAGACCAGCTGTATTCAGAATGTACTCATTCTCCTTAAATGTCTACATGCTGATTGTCCCAGAACAATTTGCATTTCGACAGCTTCTGGTTAGCTGACTCTCTCCCAAAACGTAGGGGCTCAAGTCATCAATCTGTTCTGGCGCATGTCTAGTGAGTGTTTATTAGCAAAATATTTCAAAATATCAATATCTCCCAATTCTCCTTCTGGCTCCTGATAAATCTTATACAGTATATATATATATATATATATATATATATGAAGAAGAAAAGGACCAGCGCACAACGAAGCCTACGAAGCCCGGCGTTAATGCGCCGGGTGTAAGCGTAAGATCGGCTGAAAAGCCGATCTGCACATGCACCGGCCACATGTTAGCCAGCATAACTACGGCAATGCCCGATCAAGGATCAGGCGTCCGTAGTAGCAGCGTAGTAATGGCTGAGGGGGCGTTCCTCGCCGTTACTATGCAAAGGTTAGTGTAGATAGGCGGGGGGAAGGAGTGTAATGAGGGAGGGAGGGGCTTTACTAAATCCGCTCCTGTCCCAGAGTATTACCCACGCTTACGCCAGCTGAAATTAGGGTAGCCTTCAGTCGGCGTAAGCGAGGGTAAATACGCTGGGACAGGGGGGAGTGTCGAGGGGAGTGCATGCCGATACGCTGGGCTTTACTAAGCCCCATACCTCACCTGTTATATGGGTCACAAGGGGTTAATCACAACATCCATCTGGCCTGTTCTACAGTGACTAATGCCCTTTATCCACCCCAAATATGAGTTATTACTAACTTCAAACAAATCTAACACAATTATGCTTTATCAGAATTATCAAATCAGAATAATCCCTTCTGTTACCACTAAGTAGTGTTTAATAAACAAGCTGACACGTGAATCCGTAAAAACACATGAACTTATTGATAGTTAGTATAAGAATCACAATGCTTATTTACAAAAGAATAACAAAATGAACATGCAACACGCAATACAGTTTCTTATAAAATAAAGGGGAAAACACAAAGACTTAGGGCCTCATTTACAAAGGTCGATTTGGCCCAAATCCCGGGACTTGAGCCTTTAGGCAAATCGCCTCGGCAAACATCGCTGGACAGAAATCCTCCAGATGTTTGCCATAAAAAACATACAAATCGTCGTATTCACTAAAAGCGATTTGAAGAAATCGCCTTTAGTCCGACGTGAAATCACAAAAAAAAAAGTCGCCTCCTGTGTGGTGCGATTTAAATGTAGCGGGCGTCAGTGACCCTCAAAAACCCATGTCAATATACTTGCTGCATGGTTGAAAGCCTTAGCCATGCTGGGCTGATAGAACTATAAAACTACAAGGCTAAGCATTGCTTAGCCTTGTAGTAATATCAGCGTCAGCATGGTAAGGCTTCTAACCATGCTGCACTGTGTGTAGTGTGTGTAAAAAAAACACAGTGTGCACCTAACATACAATAACACATTACAGTAAGTGTGCATGTAAAAAATACATTTTTCCTGACTAATTATGTTCCCCACTGTGTGCACTTACCTCCGGTGGTCACGTGCCCTATCCTAAGTGTGTGAATGCAGTGTGTGGTGTTGTAAAAGAATAAAAGTTTGGGCACTCACCGTTTGCTGGCATCTCTCTGGGGAATCGGTGCAGGATGTGCTGAAAGTTCTTCACTTGATTGGAGTCTGGGTTCCGGTTGATTGGAGTCACTCATCCGGTTCTCTGGACTTGCCACGGCGGGGACACGTTCCTCTCCTTCCTTGGTGCTGCTCCTAATGACCATTTGGTCGCTAGGGGGCAGTGTTTTATATAATGGATGACGTCAGTTACACTGGTGCTCTAGCGTTTCTGGATCGGGGCCATTGTAAGTTAAAACCCTCAATACGCCTTGAACCAACGAGCTACCAGTGTAATGTATGCTAATTGCTATTTAAATACTTTTTAATTATTTATTATGTTTACAGTTTTTTTATTTTATTTATTTTTTTCTAAGAAAAATTTAGAAAATTCATTTCATCAACTTTTTATTTAATGCAATATTTTGGTTTTACTTAAAAAACATTACAAATATTTAAATTTATATAAATAGAAATGAGAAACATATATATACAAGATGCCCAGGCAAACACCAAACCATATGTTAATCAACTTAAGAGTGGTAGAGGGCTACCTTATCTTTTTCCGTGCGTATGTATACTTCCAGAAGGCACTCGCACATGTGAATCGATCCTAATTTAAGAGAACGCCCATTCTGTACATTAGTAGCCTGTGTGCAGCTCATTTGCATTAAGAGTCTTGCCCCTCTAGCCATGCATGTGGGACTTGTTCCTTGCCAATCGGTGCATCAGTCCTAAGTCTGACGTGTATGTGAATAAGTCAGCCATGGGTTCCATGCATATATTTGGGTTCTGGACATGCGCAGTGTATCTGATTATAAAAATACGCATATAGATTCTATACTTATATGTGAATACAGTCCACTGTATTCAAATACATACACTTTCATAGGGAAGCGGGTCCCCATTTGCAGCTATAAGCTTCCACTCTTCTTGGTAGACTTTCCACAAGATTTTGGAGTATTTCTGTATTTCTGTGGGAATTTGTGCCCATTCATTCTGTAGAATATTTATAAGATTGGGCACTGATGAGAAGTTCTGACTTGCAACCTCAGTTGGTGGGGTTTAGGTCAGAGCTCTGTGCAGGCCGATCAAGTTCTTCCATACTGAATCAATCCATGTCTTTATAGTCTTTGCTTTGTATATGTGTCTATATATATAGTTATGCAAACACTGAGCCACTGTCAAGACAGGCCGACGGTTCTACCTGGTGCGGGTGATGGCCGCCGTAAGCAGGTACTTTACAATGGGAGTGTCATGGGCGCGTATGTTTATACGCACGGGCGAACGTACGCATTCGCCCGTCGGACGGCACCGTCGTAGCTCTGGATCAGGCCCTTTGTACGTAGTTAAGAAAGAGTTACGACCGACCACAGTTACGATGCGTAACATCCGCCGTGCGCAGGCGCAGAACGTACAAGCAGTCGAAGTTATGCAGTCAGCCTGCGTAACTTCACTGTTGTACCTAGTTCTGGATCTGGCCCAGAGTATGTAATACATGGGGCGAGAGTGCAATGCTTTCTTACTTGTCTCACAGTGTCTCCCAAGGAACCTTTGCTTGCACAAACAGATGTAGCCATTACCCTGATCTTCACAGATGCCCCCATTGAGACAGGGAGAGGAGGAGCAAGGTCTGATTTCTGGGGAGGCAATAAGTACCCTCAAATAAATCTCATTTATGAAACTGGAATTTCTGCTTTAAAACAAATATGTTAACAGGTTTGTTTTAATTGTTTTTGTGACAACTGCCCCGTGTGGGTAGACTCTATGGGGCCCCCAGTCACTTTCTTTATAATTCAGCCCTCATCTTACCCCACAACATTCAAGAAGCACTTTCACAGTGGTTCATTATATGAGCTACATTAATCAAACCACAAGTGTCTAAACATAAGGGTTTTATAGCAGCATTGATATAACCAATCTCTCTTTAAAAAAAAATCCACATAACTTTTTTTTGTATTAAACCATTTCACTATGGGTGGTTTTAATGCTTGGAACAATTTCAAAACCCATTTCCCCGACAACTAGAATGATGTAAACAATAGTCACATTGTAAGTGCATTGAACTGTGTAACATATACAAACATCTTAACCATAAGGAGAAGCTTATCAGATACATTTGCATTCTGAATTAACATATATTTCAGGAGGAATAATATCTAATTGAAAATATATGAAAGAATATGTATTATAGTAATAAGAGTACAAATACAAGGTCCTCTGCAAAGGAAGTGTGTAGGCAAGTAGAATGAAAAACATTTTTCTCTGAATATACTTGTCCTTATGTGAGGTAAAGCTTAACCTCCTCACAGCAATTGCTCCGATTCTTATTCAGCCACATAACAAACATATCCAGTCAAAGGTAGAGACACTAGTGAGCACACTGATGCACTTCAGCGATTATTTTACCCCATATTGCGAGTTAGGGACTCACTTTTAGAGAAACTTTGTGTCCCGCAGGACGTTGTTGTACTGTGTCACTGATAGGCCAATGAGGTGCAAATGCCTCACAGTGATTGGCCTGACACTAATACTGCCTCAGCTGCCCAGTCATGGAGAAGGCAGCTTCTATAAACTGTGCATGTTTATATTACGTCTATATAATACGTTATACTGCGTACGTCACAGAAAATCACAGGAATGCGGAAAAATGGGAAACAGCTGAGTGGGGCCTGGTAGAAGCAGAGGTAAGTGAAATGGGGATGGAGAAAGGGGAAAATCTATAAACAATGGGGGAGGGAAGGCTATAAATAATAGGGGGATGGGGGATATATATTGGGAGCTGGCTCATTTCCTGTATGTATAAAATATTTCATAACATAAATCACTTACAGAACACCCCCCAATATATCACCAATTTCCTTATCCCATAGCCTAAACATAACTAAATGTTACATATAATAACACATATATCACTTCTCACCCGTCTCACAGTGATTCCCAGTATATTTCTTCTTACACAAACAGCTGTATGTGTCCCCCACTTCCTCACACAGCCCTCCATTAAGACATGGAGATGAAAAGCAGGGAGTGATCTCTAGTATAAGGAAATCACACTAAGGGTTAGTGGTTATTGTAATCATTGTGTCATACAGTCTATATACAAACAGCACAGAAAGAATTAATGTGTTGTACAGTAATGTCCTCATCTCTGAGGGTGGACTTTTCTCGCTTTATGCATCACCCTGCTATCAAAATACTGGCCCGTATTCAGACCACCGGACATATTGCATATACGTCCAGTGTTTCCCGAAATTTGATACTGCGCATGCGTAGTATTTTTTTTACGTAATCTACGTATCTTTTTGTTATGTAGATTGCGTATGTGCGGTCTTAAAGAGGTCACTGTCTGATCTCTGCTATCAAGTATACAATCGTTAATACAATAGTTTTTTTGTTTTTTTTTTTAAAGTAGACTCACTCAGGATTAATTCAGTTATCTGTGGTGCCTATTCTATGGAACATCAGGGAAACCTAATAAGTTTTTATTGGGATTCAATCATCAGTATACATACTATTGCTTTATATGAATTGGCTGCATTCTACATAAGTTTGAGTTTATGTTTTAACACACATTTTGAAATGTAAGTATATTATTGTTGTAGAGTTTACTGTATCTTCCCAGGTACACCAATGTATATTGTCCTGATCTGGTATTTTATAGGTGTCTTTGTGAAATAAGGTGATGCCCTCAATCCAGCAAGAAAGAGGCATTTCATCAATTCACAAATAGTTAACTGACAAGACAGTATCAGAGGGAATGGTGATTACCTCACCTGTCTCACACCACTGTCCAGTGAATCTCTGCAGACAGGAGCATCTGTAAGTATTGCCCTCATTCTCACACAGGCCTCCGTTTAGACAAGGAGCTGAAGAGCATGGCCTGACCTCTGAACAGAAAACATGAACAGCTGATAGACTGATCGCTACAATCTTAAAGTCACTTTATAACTGGAGAGTGATGGAATAATAGGGTTTACACAGGGAGTACTAATAGGTGAGGCTTTAAGGGTTTTATTTAGAAACCCTATAAAATGATAATGTATTCATAATTAACCTTTACTTTACTTCCAAAAGCCATTACTTTGGTATAACATTGAATTGTTGCTAAAGTTATAGAAACACAAAAAGTGACAGCAGATAAGAGCCACATGGCCAAGTTATTTATTTAAAACAATACTGACCCTAGACCCTAACTGACCCTCAATTTAATCTGTGATTGAGGATATCCTTATATTTATCCCAAGCATGTTTAAAATGTTCTACTGTCTTAGCCTCTACCGCCTTATATGTGGGTTATTCCACTACCCTTCTAGTAAATAATTTTTCTGCACATTGGGCCATATTCAGAGCTGCGGCCCCACAGGGAATTACAGCCGGCTCCGCTGTAATTTTCCTGTTTTGAAGGTTGTGTGCATGGCGGCCGTACAGACCTCAGGTGGCCGTAAGGCGCTGGTAGGTCTGGATCAGGCCCATTTACTCTGAACCTACCACCCTTCATAAAACTTGCATGCTATTGTGTTCTAATACATCTATCTTTGAAAAATGCCACCATCTACCTTGTTTCAGGTCTCAGCCTTCACAAACTTATCAGTCACATAGTCATAAATATGATATTAACTGTACCCTGCCTCCCTTTTATGCTCATCACCTGACTCGCAGCTTAGCCCAGTGTATCCTGAAGAACAAAGACAGTTGAAGGTATCTCCCAGATCTTCACATGTTGCCCCATTCAGACATGGAGATGAGGAGCAGGGTCTGATCTCTGAAAAAGATGAAGAATCGGTCATTACACTGGAAGCTGGGTATAAATTACTCCAGAACACATTTTATTTACTAAACTAACATAAATTCAGATACTTACTGTCCTCACAGTGTGCACCAGTATACCATGATGAACAGGAACACGTGTAACCAAGACCCATCTCTACACAGGTTCCATCATTCAAGCAAGGAGCAGATAAACATGGTCTGATTTCTGGGAACAAGAGAGAGGGGTGCACTTATTTTAAGGGTCTCTTAAATACAATGGGCCTTTTTCAATGCTGTATAGCTGATTTTTGCACTGGAATGCCTAGTCACGCACAATGTATGTGTATGGTGCCCTTAGTACTGTTGCACTGTTTTGGCTGACCCCTGGTGGAGGAGAATATGTGTATATTTTGGCTAGAAATGTGCCAAAAGTAGGCAGAACAGTGAATACACATAACACACTGACCCAGGCTCAAGACTATTGCAGCTTCCAGTGATATACGTACACACCTCTTTCACAACGTGTTCCAGTGTATCCCAGAGAACACAGACAGTGATAGGTGGTTCCCAGGTCCTCACAGATTCCTCCATGTAAACAAGGGGAAGAATAGCATGGCGTGAGCTCTGAAAGTCAGAATATACACAGTTGCGTAAGTGATTGATGAATTACATGTAGAGCAGGACAAGCTGCACCCTAAATGTAGGACAGTGGGTATAAAGTGAGAGCATTATAGATATGTTTTATGCATATGTAATCATGGTGCTGAAATTATTGTGCATTGGTAGACTTATCAATTACATTAGTACATGCAACTGTCACTTACTGTATGATTACTAGTTACTACCCAAAATAAGATGCTTTTCACTGTAGTCAGATTTAGAATATATTTTAGTAGTAGCACTACCACAAAAAGGATAGAAGCCACATTGTAGGCTAAAACAATATTATGTGAATGACACCTAGCCATTTGCTCCTAGCTAGTGACACTAGTCTACAAGATGGCTGACCCCACTCAGATCAGCCAATGGGCGCACTTTGACAAGCTGACGCTATAGTTGAGGGTGTCTGACTTTTCTTACCTGTTTCACAGCTGTCACCAGTATAACGGGGAAGGCACTGACACACTGCAATCCCATTATAAACATGACACACTCCTTCATTCCAACAGGTCTTATTAGCGCAGGGCGATACCTCTAGGATACAAAGGACACGCAGGAACTAAACTGACATAAATCCTTTAAATATTACAGACAAATAGAATGTTCCAATGCATCACAGCCTGATAAGAGACAGAGCATAAAATGATATCAAAGGACCGGATCCAGGGTCAGAGAAAATCAATTGGAAAATTCAGGGTCATAACAGATGGCACCAGCAACATGCCTTCTTTATGGCCCCAGCAGCAAGCACAACATAACACTGCCTGACCTGCTGCTGCCTATAACAATCAGCAGTGGCTGATCAGGCATTGTGTCTCCGCATCTACTGCCTACATTCTTCAGCTGCTGCAAGCAGCACCATACTGATGTGTCATGTGACCTCCGGTCTCAACAGTAAATGGCAGATATAGAAACCATTTTGCTGCAGAATGTATGTAAAAGAGAAACACGGAGAGGGAATAAAGGTTGAAGAAAAACAGGAGAAGGTTAAAAAGACATGGGAGGAGAGAGACTTGGGCTTAGAGAAACAGAAAGTATATCACTCAAATGAGTTCACCAAATTCTTCCTGTATTAAATTTTTATAGAGAGCTTATATTAAAGAATATTATAAACTCATTGCATCTCATATATTTATATTTGAACAGTCTGGTCATACTTCTTAAATTCACTCTCTTTCTCTTTCTCTCATTATTCACTATTTCATGGATTTAAATAAATAAACTTTATGTTGTCAAACAATGTTCATTTTAATTAACATGAATAATGTTTAATTCTTGTAAATTACATAGAAGTTGAATGCACCAAAACTTTTTTTTATTCCTGTGTTTGAAGTCTTTGTCCTAAGGTCAAATTCAAGTTCTAGATTAAATACCAGTATTATTCCACTTCAATAATAATATATTATGAGAAGAAAACTATAAAAATGGTATATTGATTGCTACATGGGGTTCACTAGAGTACAGTGTGCAGTGTTCACAAGGTGAAGTGTGCATTGTATGGCAGTCACTAGCATGCAGTGCGTATTGCATGGTGGTCACTAGGGTTAAATGTGTAGAGTTTGGCAGTCACTAAGGTGCTTTGTGTATTGTAAAGCAGTCATTAGATATTATAATGTAAGGAGACCGCTGAGTAACGTTGTTTAAAAATTATGTTGGCGAGAACGGCTTTTTTAAAGGAATAAGCAGTTCCAAGTCACACCAATATATAGGGGGTTAACTTTATATTCTCTATAGTACAGGGCCCCAAGACAGCCAGATACAGCGCTGGGAAAGTTACTCCTGGGCAAAACCATGTTTTATGGCCGTCCTCGTAGTGGGGAGTGTATGTTCCATGGACTGCCCGCTCTCGGTAGTAAATCTAACGTGTCCAGATTCCACCTTCTATTCACATTTCTGTTTTCAAAATAACAATTCTACTTTAAGTATGACTATTTGGATTCTTTTATTGCAACCTATGCTCAGATAAGTACAACAAATACATTCTCTACCTTGACTAAAGAAGCTGCTCTGGACTTACCTGTCTCGCACAATTGTCCAGTAAACTCCGACAGACACAGACAAGAGAAGGAACCAGGTTTGTCCACACAGGAACCACCATTCTGGCAGGGCTGAGAAAAACACCTTCCAAGGTCTGAAAGACGTTTTTGTAATATTACATTCTTGTTAAATGCTTCTGCAGATTTATTGCGCTCTATGAAGTTACAGCAATAATAATGTTACCTACCAATTTGACAGTGCTTTCCAGTGAAGCCACTAAGACAAGAACAAGTGTAGGAAGGGTTCCCAGTGATACAGTCATCAATACATCGGCCACCATTGCGACAGGGGCGCAAGGTCCAGCAAACAGATGCTGCAAAACATTTTACTTTCATCTCAGTGCTTAAATATAAATATATATTTATATACATATAAACAAGACATGACCAGCATTACACTATAGTTCATATTACCTCCTGAATGAACATTTATTTTAATAAGATATAGTGAATGGTTTTACAATGCAGCTGGATAAAAGTACTTTGCTTCTCATATGGATATTTGTTTTTCATTGAATTCTATGGGAAATATTTGGAGACTGATATTTGGTTCCTTGGCACTAGCTGAATTCAATATTTACTTGTTGGCAGATTCCAGAATCCCCAATAATAAAATACAACATTCTATGTCAATGGGCAGTAATGTGTTACCCAGATGTGTTGGACATTTCAGAATTCACATCATTTAAAGACATGGCCCTCTGTCTCTGTCTTTAAGTATTCAGCCCACAGAACCCTGCTATGATACAGCTGAAATACTGCTGCATTCCTCCTATTCAGTCATTTTTACTGCTGATTTTCTATTCAGAACATTTCACCAAAATGGTTTGCCACAATAGGTATAATCGTGTCCCTTCACAATGTCAAGCTGCTGAGAAAATCTAGACATAACAATCGTCCTCTCTTTTTTTACATAATATACCACAATAGTTTATTTTCTCCACCAGCTTTCACATCCTCTCTCCAAGCATGTCTACAAAACCATCTCTCTTCTACACCCATCACCATGATCAACCCTTTTATACCTGTCATCAACATTGTCCCTTCCACACCAATCACCAAAATCACAATCATCATTCTTCCTACAATAGTCACTACCATGCACTCTCTTCTATATCAATTTGCACCATCCTCGCTTCTACATTTCACACAATTCTCTCTCTTCTACACATGTAACCACCAGTCTCTCTTTTCTAAACATGTAACCAACATTCTCTCTCTCTTCTATGTGTGCTATGATCAACTTCCCTTCTTCACCTATCACTTTTTTTTTACACCTGTAACAACCATTCTCTGTCTTCTGCCATCAGCATCTTCACTTTTACATGCATTATTACCATCTTCTCTCCTGCACACAGATCTGCACATAAGAGTAGGTTACCACATACTTGCATTACTGCATCCCCCAACTTGCACATGGTTGTTGTCAATTCGGAACACCCAACGTCCAGGGATCCCTATGTTAGTAGTGTTTGCAATTCCTGCAATGTCATCTGTACGAGAGCCTGGGATATTAAAGTACCTCCAACCATCTCCTGCGTTAAAGCCTGCCTGGGAGACAGAGGAAATAGGATTATGACTATTACAACCATGACACCATGAAAAGATGGGAAATATAACCACAACTTGGAGATCTGATAAAAAAAGAAACATATTGTCGGAGGAGTTAAAAATTCTGTACACAAGACTACACATGGACACACTTCTATCCATGGTTAGTGTAACTCCTGTTATCATGGCCCTACCTGCTTGCTCTCTGCCTCTTCAATCCACTTTGTATTTATTTGTTTAATATGGATTTGGATAATGAAGAATAGAACTAAACTCTCATTGTTTATGTGCTGCTCTGCATCCTGAACCTTTGTCCATCATGTCAGAGGAACAGACTAATTCTACTATTTCTAGTGTTACTTTTAAATCCATCTCTAACACTTTGCCAGCCTTAAGCAATAGTTTTGAAAAATACATTTAACGGATAAATAAGAATATAATTTAGCTTTAACCAATTGTTAGGGTGTATACTGTAGCACCTACCAGGGCGCGGATTCTAACTAGGAGCCTGGTCTTCACTAGAGCACCTGATGGTGGATAGTCAGGCTGCTGGCTCCTAGCAGGTTGTGGCCCCTGGCGGCAGTTCTGTGAACTGGCAGGGAAATACTAACTGCAAAAGACACAGAAATCTGGCAGATAGACAGCAAACCAGTGTGAGATGGAACACGCACAGAAAAGGGAATGCACCGGTAGATAGGAGATGCAATACACACACACACACACTACAAGGCTAGATGCACAGAAGTGTGAGAAGGAATGCACACAATAAAGTACAGAGGAGAGTGCAAGGTGGAAAACATCAACACACAAAGTGAGAAAAACTCTCATGGACACATAAGGGAGCACTCTCTCACACAAGAATTCACATACACAGAACCAGGCCAGCAACAGAGGAATGGACCAGAATGAAGGGACAACACCAGGAGAGGCCAGGAACTACAGGGAAACCACTCAGAAATCAGAACTAGAGGACAGCAGGCAAGGCAGATAAGATAACACTATAACTGGCAGCTTGTGGAAGCACTGCAGGTTTTTAAAAAGAGGCTTCTAGCCACCGACTGGCCAGCATCCTCCTTCACTGCACCTGATAGGCTGGTGTCCTGGCTACTACAGCAACAGCCACGACACTACGAGGAGACAGCCCCACGACAGGTCGGAGAAAGCCGCAGGAGTACAGAGCTGGATGGCCAGCTAGGTCGGGGAACAGGTAAGACATGGTTTACATACCATTCTCACGACATGTAACACCAATCCACTAATACAAACAGTGTATGTGGTTTAAAAGTGGACTGTTGCGAGAGCAGACTTCATAGTGCATAATGAATGAAGGAGATTTCAGGAGTTGCAAAGTCAAATACCCCAGTTACTTGTAAACAGCCATGTGTATTTATTCATAATAAATAGAAAGAATTCAAAACAGGTAAGTACCAGCAGTAAAGCTTTACGCAGCCCTGAATTACCACAACTGATGTTATTTATTCAATCCATTGGTGGTCATCGTTAATGCAACAGTGTGAATGAGATGATGATCTACCTGTGCAGCAATGCCCCCTCTACCAGAACTGTCGCCACCACTGCTGGCATGTCGACCTGTCGTCCATTCTATTGTTTCGTAGTTAAATATGGTGAAGGAACGGATTCCATCTGTGATCAGTATGATTTGGAAAGTGTTTACCTGTGAAAGCAACATACATGATTTGAGGAATACAACTAGGAGCTGAAGCAGAAAAGCCCAATTAGGAAGCAAGAATTAAACATAAAGTTTTATAGAGAAACAAGAGAAATGCGAGTATGTATACTCAGGATATACTTCAGCAAATATCATCATTCATACTGAGGATATACTTCAGCAAATCCCATCATTCATACTGAGGATATACTTCAGCGAATCTCATCATTCATACTGAGGATATAACTCCGCAAATCTCATCATTCATACTGAGGATATACCTCCGCAAATCTCATCATTCATACTGAGGATATACCTCCGCAAATCTCATCATTCATACTGAGGATATACCTCAGCAAATCTCATCATTCATACTGAGGATATACCTCAGCAAATCTCATCATTCATACTGAGGATATACCTCAGCAAATCTCATCATT
>WWET01000757.1:121768-146802 GCA_011038615.1 Limnodynastes dumerilii | reverse complement strand
GGAGATCACCCAATCTTCAGGGAGTCTCCCTGATATTCAGGGAGAGTTGGCAACTATGCACTAAGTAGAAAAAAAAACATACAGTATATTAACCAATTTTTTTTATAATTTTTTACATAATAAATATATTTATTAATCCACAGTTAATAAGGACAGCCGAATTCCACACACAAGATGCAGAATTCGCCCATCTAACTTCTATAAGGTGGGGGGGGGGGCATTTAAATTTGACACTTCTTAAGGTCTTATGCACGGATCAGCGGTCGGCAGGACCACTGATCTGCATGTGTGACTTAAGGCTTCCTTGGGACAGTGTAAGTCACTTAATCTCCACAAGAGAAGGGGGGAGTGACAGAGTCGTGCGCTCCCCTCTTCCGTGCGGACTTTCAGACCCTCGCAGATACGGAAAGCGTGCAGAGGTCTGGAGCAGCACTAAGTCCTTTTAACCGTCATTCTCAAATCATGAACACTGACTACAGCAATCTGTTGCTAAGCAGCAAAACCAGTTTTATTTTGTTATAGGAAAAATCCTCATTTATCTTTACACTCCATCTGAACCCCCTTCTTTTGCTTAAAAACGCCAAATTTTATATACCATGTATCCTCTGTCATATAAACAATTTAATCTTTGCACATTCCTTCTGACCTTAATTAAACCATTCCCAGCTTTACATTACTCTGACACTGCGAGGTTACATGAGGTCGGACACAGACTGCTAACATTAATATTTACATGATGCCCCAGTACACTCATTGTGCTTGCCTTAGGCATGGTCTGGTTATTCACACTCAGATTGGTGGGAAAACTTGTTCTTTAAAAGATAAAGCCTCAGCAATTTGTTCGTTTGTTTATGCTGAGTTAAAGTACCTATCACTCCCCTTCCCCCATACAGCTGTGTTCATTAAAGAGGTTTCTGAAATAAAACCTTACATCTGACAGTAATAGAATCCATCGCTGTAGGAAGAGTAACAGAGAGCTTTTGCCATTGAAATTACAACATCAGTTCTCTCAGTAGAATGTCTAACAAGGAGAGAGTAATATTTCTGAAGAATTAAAAAAAAAAATACAAACAAACAAAACACAGCTTCAGATTGCAAAATAGGAGCAGAGTTAAAGCTATAATGTATTAAATGTACATAGATTTAGAAATGCACTATCCAGATGTTACAAAAACATCTTATGTATCTAAAAAGCAACAAATGCAGTGATGCACCATTATTTTATAGATAACAAAGGAAACAGAAGTAATTGTTCTCAATGTCCTGTGATAATGCTGAACGTCTTCTTCAACTACAGAACAGTCAAACAACTGACAAAAGTGTTGGGGATAGCATACAATGGATGTATGGAGAGCAGGAAATAAGACAAGTAGGCAAGAAAATACTAAGGAACACACTTTGGGAAACTAGACAAGAGATAAGAAAGTGAAGTAACATAAAAAGACATGACAAGACAAGGAAATGGGAAAGTAGATATTCATGGAAAAACTGAGGAGATATAGCGAAATAAAGAGATTGATAACATAAAATGAAGAGGCAGGACCAATTGGTGAGATAAAAGTTCAGACAAGGGGAAGTATACAACAAATACATAATGCAGGTATGATGAACATCCATATAAAATGGGGAAGTATTATAGAAATTATCATCTACATATGTGGACGGAGAACTGACCAGGGATTGGTAGAAGGAGGGCTAACCAAAGATGGGAGGAAAGAGAACTAACCAGAGATAGGTGGAAGGAGAAGAACTAACCATAGATCACTGAATAAAGAATCAACCAGAGTTGGTAGAATGAGCACTAACCATAGATTACTGAATAAAGAATTAATCAGAGATAGGTGGAAGGAGCACCAACCAGAGTTAGATATATGAAGAACTAATCATAGATCGGGGAAAATAGGACTTACCATAAATGGATAGATGGAGAAATGCCAACAGGATTTTGACTGCTAAAACCTTACCAGGACAGACCTTTTACCAATTTTACTCTTTTCTTTGTGTTAAACTCCTAATAAACGGACATTACTAAGACACAAGTTAGGAATATTTTACATTATATGGGCACAACATGTGTGTGTGGTATCTTATGTCTACAGCAAACTTCAAAGGTTTTTCAGTTGTTTAAATACCAAACTGTTGGGATTGTGCAACATCTAAATACCTCCCATTTTTTTGCGAGACAATAAAATACCGTACTTATAAAAGCCCAAGTTATTTCAGTGGATTGAGAAAAACTATCTTTGGAAAGAGAGAATATCAATTCATCAAAGGACACAAAATACAGAAAAGAGTCTGTAACAGAGACTATAACTAGAAGAGGAAAATAAAAGTGTGCAGTGGACATCCATAAACTCATCATGTGACTAAAGCCACCCTATGAAATTGTTTCTTTCCAACTGCACTGGAGTAATAGCTAAGAGAACAGATGGTACAGAACAGAAGTATTAAAAACCCCGAAGGACAGTAAATTCTTTGTGGGATGATGACATTTTATTACCAACCCACATAAAAAAGATACATGTAACACAAAGACTTTCAAATCCTGCATTTGTTGTATTAAAACCACAGTGCCCACTCACAAATAAAAAAACACATATATATACAATAGCTCTTGTATGTGTAAGCATTAAAATTGGGATGTCTAAGGTCCGGATTCACAGTTACGTAGTTTTCGTCTTTCTTTCGTTGTTTTAAGAATTGAGCTTATTTACGATATCTACGTACCATTTCTGTACGTAGTTTGCGTAAGCGCGGTCTTTAGTTACGTAGAACTACGTAACTGTGAATCCGGACATATATGATCAAACGGTGGAAATAATACTTCATGTAAATTGTTCCTACAAGTAAATGTGTAGAAAGATTATTTGTTTACATATGTATGTATTCCTGTTTAAAGAAACATCACTAACTTTTACATTTTCATAAGCCTCTTTCATAAATAATAATCCATTATGAAGTGGGTGGTGCCCTGTCATGCACCGTGTAAATTAATTGAGTCCAACTGTTTGTTCTGCATATCAACCAAAACATACACAATTTGGATGCTGTGGTTGTGTGTAAATTTGACACAGATCCAGCCATTCATCAGTTGGGACAAACATCCGGATTTTTACATGTGACATTCATTTCCAGACTGCTGCCAAACAGCCGAAATTCTCCCCACACATATATGATTAGGGAAGGGGAAAACAATTGCAATTTCCTTTATAAGTGTGTTCTTGAGATGATATCTCAGTTAATATTTGTGAATAACAAAAACAGTGTTAAGGAACTTTTTTTTTAAATGAAGTAGAATAATAGTTTATTGTAGGTAGATGGCAGTAATGTAGGACTAGAATTTTTTTTATTTAATGGAGAAAGTAAAAAAAAGAAAAAAGAAAGAAAAGAAAAGAAATATAAAATTGTAACTGATATCAGGAAATGTTATTTTATTGTATCCAGTAAAATTTGTGCAAATTTTTCTTGAAACAAACTATACTATTAAGGGGCCAATGTGAAAAAGAATGTGTTTAAACCTGTTCCAGACTTTCATGTTTTTCATGTGACCTTCGAGCAAAACCTCCGAAAGGAAACACAACCGCTAAGGCGCATTGTCTAGATCTATGTGTGGTCACATTTTAAACACTCCCACTGGTATTCTTCCCAAATCCAGTGTTCTATTCATGCTTGCAGAAATTAATGGAAGTACAGATCACAGAGAGGGCTGGATACAGGATTAAGCAATTCATCTGACTCACATACGCTATGCAAGTAAGTCAGCTGTGAATTGGTACTTTGCATGTGCAGTACCAATACTTCCCCACCAAATGCAGCTGGCCAATGCTGTATTCCATGCAAAAATGCCTTCGCACAGGGGAAGAGGGGCTGTTCCACTTACCATGCATATGAGATACCCATTGTGGGTGGGCATAGGCATTTAAATTAGACAGTAAGTGCTTGGCTAAGCCATTACATACAATTCAGTATTCTGCATGCACGGAGATACATGAGTAATACTTAAGGAAGCACCCTGGGCATTCTGCACACAGGAGTGCAGGATAAATGCCAAACCTTCTGTTTGCAGAATTTTGGATGCCAAAATCCGTCTGTTAGCCTCCACAACAGAGACTAACGTACATATTTAGCTCCAGGAAGGGAAGGCCTACACTGCACATTGACAGAAGCTATTTATACACTACAAGTATTTTATCCCATTATCACACACATCAGAAAACATCTGAATAGTGTGTATACTCCAACGATCATGCATAATTGTTGCAAAGTGAATTACAATTACAAAGCCCTTCCAAACGTAAAGTGTGTACAGTCTGTCCAAAGATTTTGTATGTAACTCCAGGACTTTGTGGGTGTGCATATTCATATTAATAGGTTGTGGAAATCACAGATCTTGCCACTAAGTCATGTCAGTGGGTATATATGAATCATCATACTCATCAGGTAATATCATAGTTGCCAACTCTCCCTGAATATCAGGGAGACTCCCTGAAGATTGGGTGATCTCCCTGACTCCCTGAAGTGTTTGGTAATCTCCCTGATTCTAATTACATCCATTGAGGTCTATGGAGATGGCCAATTTCATGGAGGCCAAGATGTAATGATAGAATCTTGTTAATCAGCTGCAGCGTCACTTTTAGCTTTTCTATAAAGATAGTAATGAAAGTATTCACTGACAATTTATTAATCAATAAATACTGACATTTTTTATTGTAAAATAGCTTTCCTGGCAGTGCTAGATACACCTATGGGTGGAGCTATTCACAGGACACACCTCTTTGGCGCTACAGGACACACCCCTTTGGTGCAGCACCTTGATAGTGCTCTCACAATCTCCCTGATATTCATTTGCAAAAGTAGGCAACCATGGGTAATATCTTTTCATATAAAGCCTAGTGTAGAATGACATGTAGTGTGTACCCAGCTTAAGATGGAGTCCAGCCTCTATAACAGCAGTGTAATCCCTGTTTCTGGTTGGATCAAAACAATTTCCAATCCTGTTCATGGGCAATGGCCACAATCCAATAAAAACCCATTGATATTGATGATAAGGAAAAGGTAGTCTAGAATTAGTTCCCAATTCCACAATCTACTTAAACGGTTCTGTGAAAAAATTGTGACCCGACATAAGAAAATAATAAAGAACATTTATGGTCAATACATCATTTATTGCTGCCTTTTATGTTACAGCAGCTCTCCACTAATCACAGAAAACACTGCCAGTAAAAAATGAACAAATGTAAATATTAGGGGTAGATTTACTAAACTGCGGAAAAGTGGAGATGTTGCCTATAACAACCAATGAGATTCTAGCTCTCACTTTCCTATTACATACTAGATTGGTTGCTATGGCCAGCATCTCCACTTTACCTTTTGCGCAGTTTGGTAAATCTAGCCCTTGGTTCATTTCAAGAGCATATATCACTATGATGCTTATAGAAACTGCTATATAATAAAGCATGAGCACATTTATTAATAATATTCATTAAATATATTGGGGCTGAATTTGACTTGAAGGAAGGGTTGCCTGCACATTCCGGGACACTCCCGAAATTCAGGCAGTTCTCCCAGTATCCCGGGAGAATCTGTAAATCTCCTGCAGAAGGCTCGAGGCCTGTGGTTACATGAAAAACCATGACCTCAAGTCCTGCCCCCATGCTTGGCAACACTAGCATCCTAGTATTTCTAGGGGCAGGGAGGGACTTGATGATGCAATTTGCATCATATAGCCCCACCCCCATCACCAGTAAATATAAAAAGGGGTATTTGGTGGTCAGGGGTGGGGCTTAATGACATGATTTGCATAAATGCAAATAATGACATGATATGTATCAATGGCTTCCCTCCGGGATCTCCAAGAGGGAAGCCATTAAAAGTCGGCAACCCTGACTTAGCAATAAAAGCCAAAACAGAAACCAGTTTTTCATGGACAAACCATTTTGCAAAGATTGTGGTACTAAATAATTTTATATCAAAAAAAATTGTAGCAGCAGCCTTGCTTACAAAACACAGATAAGGAATCTACAATGTAGAGTTGAGGTAGGATACCTCTGTCTTATTTTTAATTTTGTATTTCAAAATTTGTAAGTACATTCTAAGCTTCCTTCCCCACCAGAATAACATGCTTTTGCAAGTTCCAAATTTGTTCCGCTTATGAGTTTTGCTGCTAATTTTGAATCAGTCCTGGTATGTATAATAAATGAATGAAATATTAATGGGATTCTTTAAAAATAACTCTTTATGGCCTCTGGCTAAGCAGTTGCCTTGCTTCATAAGTAATGACTTTAAAATATCTTTTGGGTGCTTTAAAGTAACTTTATCTTGTAGATTTCCCTGGAACATAATTATCCACAAAACTAAGGAACAAAAATAGCAAATTTTTTATTGGGCTATTTATATAAAATCTTTCATGAACTGTCCCTAGACTCAAAAATAATCTTAACTTTATCAAGCAAACCATGAACATAGACTCATATATAAGAATATTTTACAATGGGTGGCTTTACACACCAAATGCGATTCTAGTTTTATGTTTTTGTTTGGAGTGTTTGCCAAGCTGACAGCTGTCACCTGGAGCCTTTCAGTAAATAGATCCCAGATGGATCAGTGTTTGGGGAAATAGTTCAAGCTCAGTCAAATGAGACAGGATGATAAGCCCAGAGATCAAAATGCTGAAATCGCAGGTGAAAGAAATTGCTGAAAAAGTAGCATTCATTAAGTACACAGGTGCTGCCTGTAAACACTGTTTATTTTAAAAGCAACCCCCTAAAAAGAACAGGTATCTTGTATTTGGATTTAGTAACAGCAGAGAGATTTGGCTTTTGAATAAAAGTGTTTTTTATTTAATGTCATCTCTAGCCTAATTGTTCCCAGACCTAATCAGACTCTTCATAACACAATGTTATTGCATGCCAGTCAGCCTATTTCCAGGAGGGGGCTAAATTCAAGTAACCAAATATTGACTAAGTGGTCACATTCAGAGGATAACGTGAGCCCGATCCAGAACTAAGTGCAATTTCCACATGCACAAATTTGCTAAATTCCACACAAAAGGCTATTGTACTCCCATGACACTGCCCTCTTGTGTGCGGGCAGTGAGACACAAGAGTAGCTGATAGGGAGTGCTGTCTCAGAATGGCTGTTTTGGAGAATAGGGGACCCCTGCCAGGGGTGAGCTCTCAATTTAAAAATACATGACATATGACCCAAAGTTAGAGAAGCCTTGTAAGTGGCTGGTGGCTTATCATGTATCTGCAGATGTATATAACTAATTCTCTATATTTATATATATACATACACACACGCGCGAATACATATGTATACATATATATATATTGGTTTAAACATATACATATATATAAAAAGTGATTTAAACCTGCTAGGCATACATTCAAGGATACACAGCTGCGCCCCCAATCATATCTATTGCGTACCAAGGGCTAAATTCTTGCCCCCCACCAACAAAAAATGTTATGACACCCCTGATAGTTACCCAGCACTAACAACAGTAAAATCCATAAACATCATGATATGAACAATTGCATCTTTCTCTTTGTAGAGTGGTGAAAGGGCTTCATACAACATCATTATTGTAAGTAATGAGCAACTGTATGGATTGATAATGAAAAAGAGTAAACAGTGGTGAAAGGGGACTTAGACAAACTGGTAGAAGTTTAATGGTAGATTGGGGGTGAAAGGTTTTAGCCAGAATTATATAGGGAGTTTGCAGTGTCTATAATGTTCTGTGGATGGGGACTTGTGCGTCTAACTTTTATATGAGTACATAAATTTAAATTCTAACTGATAAAACCATGTATCACGGAACAGTTAATAGCTAGATCCGAGGGAGGAATTGACATTGTCCATAGACATATAGAAGTCTTTTTTGGTGAGTCAGTCCGTTAGAGTGGTTGGGTTTGAGCATGCCCATTTGAGTGTTTTGACTGCCTTAGCGTTAGCGGCATCTTTTGCTTGTACTTGTTTTAGAACATCTACATTTTCATCATTTGTTGTGTTTATTAATGTGAAGTAAAATGAAGGCTGCTTAAGCCTGGAAGAAGGGGGGTTAGTAAGGATCTTGGAGGGGAAATTAGTGTAGCATAGGTGAAGCCCACATTCACCATTACACTTTACATACATATGCATTTGTATACTTATCTGATCTGCTGACCCTAATTTGAAACCACTTTATTATACGACTGCTTTAACCAGCTTTACAGGGTTCGGGCCATTTAATGAGCATTTTTAAAAGAAATGTTTGTTTCAACACAAATCTAGGTATTAAGGATATTTGTAATCCTACAGCTACTTGGAAAGGCATTTCAGCAGCTACTGGCCCGGATTCAGAGATGCACTAATACTTTTTTTTAGGTGCAAGTGTAGACCTGAGCCATACTATGCTGAACTGCAAGGGGAGACAAATTTAAATTGTGAAAGCAAAATTATATTTAAGAGGTGAAATTTCTTACCTCAACTCTATTTCATAGATTAAGCATAAAGCTATGCGGTATTTCAGTTCTGTGTGCAAAAGTAATGTATTTTCCCTGCATGTTAAAGATTTAAGATTAATGAGCACCCCTCATTTTGCAAAATGGTTTAGCCGAGCTGTACACTTGCACTGGAGAACTGTGTGTTAATAGTCTTTTTTTTTTTATTACATTCTGTCTATTCCTTTATGAAAAACTAGATTAACCCAATATTCAGTATTTGAATCCTATTCATTTAGTTGAAGAAATCAATAAAACGTAAAGAAAATGAACAACTATACATATAGATGCAATAGATGCAATAGATTATACCCACTCTGACGCATCTATTACATTATTCCACACACAAATTCTTAGGCAACATGTGAAGTGCAGTCAATGGACAAAGGAAACCAACCACAGACAACAAGCTCAAGTGCAATCCTATCCTTTGTAACATCTAAATGTGTCTAGAGAAATGTGAAATAAAAGTCCACCCTTATACCACTCCAATAAAATAAACTTTTCCATTTGTGAACATGAATACTGCTCATGGAAGTCTTATTTAAAGCTGAAATTAATCGCCGGAGAGCAGTCCCCACCCCTTTATCTGATTTTTCTATTACCAATGCACTGTAAAGGCAGATTTCAACATTGTCCTGCAGAAAGAGGCACAGTGCAGTGGATAATCTGCACTTTAACTTGTTAAGAGGACCTTCAAACCCACCCAACTCCACCTGTTCCTGCAAACTACACAATAGGCAGAACTTGCTTGGGATATATGGCCACAACATAAAGTGAGTTCTCATCACACAAGCACCCAACTCCAATCTATTAAAAGTGGAAAATAAAGAATATAATTGGTTTAGAAATTGCATGTTGAAGGAAATCTGCTCTTGAAAACTAGGTTAATTATATCGGGGTAGATCCAGAACTACGTTTGCTGTACGTTTCGTGTGCGTATATTCTATACACTCACCTAGAAACACCCCTTGAACGTACGTATTTTGTCAAGATACGCTTTCCAAACCCTACCTTAACTTTTGACGCAGTGATCCGCACACATATGTATGGGCAACATGAATTTACGCAGCTAGGCACACCCATACTGTACACTTTAAATACTAACCCCCGCCTACTTAACGTATTTCAGACGTATTTTGGACTCACGTAAAATTGGCACGCCCACACGTAAGTATTTACGTGACACATACGTGAATGGCCCATACGTTCACAATTACGCTACGTTACTGTGCATATTTTCTATGGTGCGTATGTGCAGTGCTTACCAAAAGGCGATTTTACTTCTCCGCCACGTGTAAATTCGCTCACAAGCGTTGTTCTGGATGTGGCACATCATATATAAAGTAGCAGCTGAGCAGAATGTATTTAAAATAATCTCACAGAATCAGCAGACTATCTTGTACACACAGGTGTGAATCTTAAATCCATCAACACTCTTCTGAAGGCATAACAAATATACTTTGATGCTTCTAGTTGAAATAAATAAGGCATTTAGACTGATAGACATATTTTCAAACATTTACTTTGTTACTTGCAATGTTAATTCTTATTGGGTATATAATAACTAAGTTATACTTTGAAGAATATTTTAAAAGCAAGAAGATTAGAAGGGTTTACTTGAAAGTGAAACATATATAAGAAATGGATTCTGCTAGCACTGCACAGTGGTGCAACTACTGTTGGTGCAGAGGTTGCAGATGAGATTACACTTACATTACAAACTCATAATATATATATTATATGGTTATATATGCATCTAATGTACTGAAAACACTTCTTAGCAAGGAATGCATTCAGTATCTTTCAATATCGTACACATAAAAGACGTGCTTATGATTTGAGGTCAGCTAGCTTTAAGTAAACATGTTTTCACTAAGGTATATGGAAAAGAACTGAATTCTTTTGGAAAAGTCAGCAAGCAAACACAGTTATAAGACTTGATTTATAGGTCATGTACTGTATGTAAGGAACAGGGATATTTCTATATAAATATTCAGTGCTAGCAGATTCATAGCCTTGGTAAATTGTCATAAGAAAAATCATGTTGACATGTACCAAGAAAAGTATTGAAGAGAATATTTCTATACAGTTTGGAAGCTTATACATTCAGGTCTACCCCCCTACTATTTTACATAGCTATATATTATTTCCCATCAGGGTAACATCAGGGTTCGCGACTTTTGGCCGTCAAATCTCCCACAATGGAAACGATGGCCTCAAGTTCCGACCCTCTGGCAATCACTACTGTCAGTACTAGTGTTAAGAATGATTGGACCAGACTTGATGTTATTTGCGTCATCAAGATGTGTCTCATCCCCAGTAATACTATGAACAGACCTCCCAAGTGTCCCTATTTGAGCGGGACAGTCCCGCTTTCGGGGGACTGTCCCGCTGTCCCGCTCACCCCACAACTTGTCCCGAGAGATTACACTCTTGGGATAAAGTTGTTTTTTGTTTTTTTGCTGTATATGCGGCTGGGTTTTTTGCAGAACGCAACAGGTAATAGAGGGCTCCTGTAGGACCAAATATTTTACTGACTGGCAGTAACCCTGACCTATATGGTCACTGCCATTTAAGAAAATGGATTTGGTCCTCCCATAGAAGACCTTGTATTACCAGCGGTCACGTGACCGCAGCAGAGCGAGGGAGAGACAGACAGTGAGCACCACAGAGGAAAGCAGAAGACATCAAAGGTAAGTTAAAAAAAATGGTCTGGGGCAGATGGAGGCTGGCATCACAGGGGGCAGATGGAGGCTGGCATCAAGGGGGCAGATGGAGGCTGGCAAAAAGAGGACAAATCGAGGTGGCAGACATGGAGGCTGGCACTGGCATTTGGGGGCAGATATGGAGGCTGGCAATTGGGTGCAGACATGGAGGCTGGCCATAATAAGGGGCAGACGTGGAGGCTGGACATAATAACAAGGGGCAGACATGGAGGCTGGACAAATAATAAAGAGGCAGACATATGGAGGCTAAACATAATAATAAGGGGCAGTCATGGATGCTGGACAAATAATAATGGGGCAGATATGGAGGCTGGAAAAAAAAATAAGGGACAGAAAAATTGATGGGTAAATTATTAAAAGAGACGTGCACTAGACCCGCTATCTGGGCATGCAAGACACACCCATATTCCCCAGACACGCCCACTGGGTGGTACAAGACACACACCCTCTACCAGGCCCCGAAAATGTGTCCCTCTTTACAATTCCCAAATGTTGGGAGGTATGCTATGAATATTTGCGTCTGTGGACAGGCGAACACAGCATCATCAAGCCCCATCCCCGTACCAACATCTCTTTCTTCCCTCCAATACCTCCTCAGCAACCTTAGGTGATATTCAAAGTGGCCCTGACAATAAGTATTATAATCAGAAGAGGAAGGGTGTAAAGGAATGGGAACTGTGTACAGAATTATAGTTACAACTCCTTCTTATCCCTACCAGGACTTTACTTTTAATCCCTGTTGTTCTGTAAGTCAACTGTGTTATATTTATATTTTTGGTTATGTGTTACCATGCAACACTTTGTTTTATATATCACCATATATGTGTATACATGTCTCATTAGGATTTGGCTATACAGTAAGAACCCGTAATGGAAATGTAACATCTGCCTGATAAACACCTCAAGGGTAAAATTTCACCTCCTCATTAGATACTCAGAAGTTGAGTAAATTAAATTACCATTGGCCCTTCTGTTTGCTCCCTATTGTCCATAGAGACCTCTACCAGACAGCTAGGAGCTGGATTAACTGAAGGAGGAGACCTCTAGAAGGCCTGAAAATTGTGAGAGACTTAATAATAAAAAAACCTTTTGCAACTATCCTGGACAGGCCGTTCCCACTGTAGGATTATGGGGGTGATAAAGGAGATTACCATGGGAACTGAGCAAATTAGTCCCTGACTCCAGACTAGAAGGTGATGCTCTACCAGTTATTCATTGTTGGTGCTTTGCTTCGGAATGATTTGAACTTTGTCATTTCTTGGACCCTGTTTCTGCTTAAGGATTTTGGCCGTTTCACACTTAATAACATACCTAAATATACTCTTGCCAAACGTATATATTTTGCCTAATGAGATCCGTAAGATTGTCACTACTCCATGAGTAGGAAGTTAAGAGAAGTGGGTGGCCCTTTAAATAGGGGTTTGCAAAGTCTGCATGTACTTTAGCAAAAACCGCATAAAGACATGCATGGAGAGTTAAGGAAGGACTATTGACTATTCAGTAAAGATCTATAAGAATGAGAGGAGTGTAATTGGAGTTCGCTTGCCACTTAGGTGTATATTTTTTGTGTACTTATTTCAAACTTATCTGTGAATCAGGCCCTTCATCTACAATGCTGCTACATTATATTATATTGTCAGCTGTCGCTGTCTACTATAGAAATTGCGGTAAAAGCCTTGAACGTTGCTACCTAGCAGAAACAGCATATTCTGGGTAATCAGCTTTACTCATGCATAACTAGAAAGATTCACTAGATAGCACTGATGTCAGTGGCAAATATTCTTTATTTTCTCATTTTGTTTTCAATTATTCAGAATACACCTACTTTAAAAAAATGATTTGCTGAAAACTATATTCTTCATTTTTCTTAAATAATGAAATTGCCATCTTTGTATCAACAGACTGCTTTTTCCTAAGACTATTGGATGACAAATGCAAATTTAGGAAAATAGGATATTAAAACCTCTTACAATCGGTAACACTGCATGTATCAAGTATATGCTAACCTCTACAAAAAATATATTGAAATAGCTCAAAAAAGAATATTGCAAAAGCCCCTGGTTTGTCAATACAGATTAAATGACAAGATATAAAATGGCAAAATAACTATATATTAGTATTACACTTAATATACTATTATAAATTATAGCAATAGTGTACAGTAGAGGTGATATTGTTTTTCCATAGTAAAAATTTAAATCAGGATGGCAAAAAAAAATGTATATTATTTGGTTAATATTAACAAACAATTATTTTTATTTTGAAGACATGTTCTAGGTACAAAATACAGGCACCGCCATGGGAACTAAATCTATCCCTATATATGCAAATTTTATCATAGCCTTTTGAGAGAAGAAAAGAGTGTGCATGAGACCTAAACATAGAATGAAATTGGTGTCATGGCATAAGTAAGTAGACAACATTTTATATGGAATGGAAATAAAGAAAGCAGTTCTGTGCGTATATCAGTTACAATAATAGATATACCACCTTTCCTTTGATATCAGTCACATTATTCATTTTGCATTTATTATTTTAGTTTTAGATTTTAAAAAGAAATATCTACATCAAACCCACTGATAACTGGTAAATCTTATATCAATTCTGCCAGATGGCAGTGTAACTCATGAAAGGAAACACAGATTGGACTTTATTTCAAATACAATCCAAATTACAAACACAAACTAGACGTTACAGGTCATTATTATAAAAATACTAAACTAAACAAAGGAGACAAAAAAGAAACTGACTGTCTGTACCTGAGAATGTGTCTCTCAAATCTCAATCTGGTAAGTAACAAATGCTCTGGAGGACATTATATGCATTTAATGACAATTTTATACTGACTGCATGAACTATGGTTTAAATCTAAAAAGGTTCTATGATAAAAGCCAACAGGAAAATGCTCACGGAAAACCCCACTGTCATAAATGCCCACAAGAAAAACATTCACATGGAAAAAAGCTCACTTGGAAAAATACCCACATTTATTAATTTTGCTATGCTATAAGTATATTAATGCCTGAGTATAAACAGGGCTTTAATTCTCTTCAGTATACATTTTTGTAAGGGAAATACAGAAAATCAAAGTGAACACTTTTATCAACAAATGTTATTAAAAAGGAAAAAAAAATAATAGAAACAATGATACAATCATTATTTACAAGCTGACGTTTTAGTGGAATAAGTTGAACTTCAACTTGTGCCATTATTGTGGAACCTGCTGTAAAGTTTTGCTACATTCCTGTTTCACCCTACATTGGCTCATCGGCAGTCTATGCCTAGCCACAGGACTTTACTGCACTCATTGCTGTTCTTGTTGGCATTTACTACTTTTCAACATGCCGTGATGTGTACAAACCTCCTGGCTAAGTAAACCTTCCTGTTTTCTGAAGATTACTCTGTGTCTGAGTGATCTATGATGCCTATATCCATACTATCCTATGTATTCACATTTTACTACAAAAAAAAAAACATTGGGCCTGATCCAGACTTAATAGCAGATTTTTTTTATCTAGAACTTCTTACAAACATTTACAGTTAAATACACAACAATATATAACAATTCATTCATATATAGTATATCAAAAAGTGGGTATTTTTCTGTGTGAACATTTTTCTAGAGGCCAGTTTATTTATGAGCAATTTTCCTGTGGGCTTTTTTCATGTGAGCTTTTTTCTGGTTATCATCCATGACTGCTGAACAGTTATAGAAGGAAGTTGAAGGCAATAACAGGGGATAAGAAAAAGGAACTGACAGATATCAACTCTAATGAGACTTTAGACAGGCTGATCACTGCAAGAGATTTTATAACAGGCGCACCTCTCATAGATTGCTTGTAAATAACCCCACAGAACGGGCTTTAACCTATTAGCAGGCATGATTCAGACTCAAATGTGCGTCTGATGACATTGTGTAATTTTGTGTTCCTTTGCACCACCAATTCACAGAACAAATGCGCAAACAATTACAGTGATAGAGACCAGAACATAGCTCACTGCTGTGACCGCTTGCATGAGGCAAAGGTGGATGAATTAGTTAATGTTTAGTAAAGGCATAGGCATGCTCAAGCAAGTAAGCACACTTCAGATCCAAACGCTAAGGTAAGTGCACACAGATTAAGGTTAAATATTTGATGACAAAGTCCATTAAGATGCTGGTGGCCCACATTTCATGACCTATATCAGACCATTGTGGTAATATTTTACTTTAAATACAATGCCATTGTTTTACATGCTGGATAAAATTACTTATTCTATTTGATTATTTCATCTCTTACAATGCAGATCCAGGCCTCCATTCGACACCTGACTTCCACGAGCTGCTTGCAAAAGTCGGATGTTTTTTGGAACTGCGCATGCGCGTGTCAGATGTTGTGCAACAGATGTCCTAGATACAGAACTCAGTTCTGTCCAATAGGAGATCCGTCTGACGGTACGTTCCGTTACTCAGATGGATGCAGATCCGTGCAGAGAATGTAAGGTTGGGCTATAGTGGCATGGGAGATCACTTCCCTTTCACGTGCGGACTTTTAAATCTCTGTCCGGAAAACGCACGGAGGTCTGGATCAGGTCCAATATTTATAGTACATTTGCTCTGTCAATTAAGCACTTACAGGAAGCATAACCACCAACTGCATGATACATAACAGCGAACTACCCTGTATATGTCATTGGATTGCTTGGGAAAGGACACATTTCTGAGAGCATATTTGCATTGTGCCTGCCTGTAAAGTGTAATGTGAAGGGAAAAGCAGGATCCGTACGTTTTTACATTCTAGTCTGGAAAAATAGACTGAACGGTTTTGAAGTTCATTGCACAAATTAATTAAGAATTAAATGTCTGTGGAATTTGTATGTTCTCCCTGTGTCTGCGTGGGTTTCTTTGGGGTGCTCCAGTTTCCTCCCATATGCCAAAAACATGCTGGTAGGTTAATTGATTTAATTAATCCAAGTCTGTGTGTTAGGAAACTCAGAATGTAGCTCCAAAAGGGACTGATGTAAATGTGAAAAATTCTCTATAAAGAGCTATATAAAACCATGTTAATAAATAAATAAAATGTGTACATGTATACTATGCTCTTTGCTACAGTATAAATCTAGCGCTAAACATCCAAAAGTTTTAACTACATTTATGTGCTCTAGAATCCATAGGGATTTGAAGTGGAACCTCCTGAAAAATAAATACTTTGGGCAATAAAACTGCAGTATATATACCGTGACAACCTCATCCTCCAAACCCTGCTTTACAAAAGGAAACTGTGCTGCCCAGGTGGATAAACATACATACCATGAAAATATATATATTAAACATAATAAAAACCCACAATAAACAAAACACACAGTGGGCCTATTTGGTCATTCTGGATCCGGTGCCATGTCATGTTGTGGGGTTTGAACTTTGAAAGGAAAGATACTCTGTGTTGTCCACAGGATTCAGAAATAAGGCACATTATAAATCTTTCATACACAATCAGTACAGAAATGTATACTAACAGTTTGTTTATTCTGTGTCTCTGTGAATATATACAAGTTGCTATGTATACAATAACAGTGTTTTCCTTTGTGGTTGCACAGCCAGAAATGATTTGACTTTGAAGGGTAAAATGTATATGTGTTTTTAATCCAGCACTGTGGAGAAACTCTGCATCGAGTCATTTACATCTGGATTTAGTTCCACCACTCTGAGGAATTAAATAGTCAAATTTCCACATTTTTTTCTTTTTGTTTAAGAAAAAAAAAAAAGAAAAAGAAAAAACTTGAGGGACTCATGTTGCATAAACAGAACAAATTGTTTTTACTAGAGTAGATAGCTTTATACATTGTTGCATAAGCTGTATAAATTGTTTTAAAGGAAGGTCAGATGGCAAGACCCTGTTCCTCTCTATTTCCCTCCTTTACTCTTAATGTTGCAGGAGCTCTGTGAACAGATTTAACCCGTCAGCTCTCCAGAGCATAATTCTGCTGCACACAAGCTGAACATGACTGTTTGAGTCACGACTTTAACATTACACAAGCACAACAAAAAACAAAAAATGCTGCGTCCATGGATGTTGCAACAGGCCATAAACCCATTAATTGACTAAAAAAATATATATACAAGTCATTCAATACCACTGAGCCTGAGACAGGCAGATTGTAGTTCACCAGCTGTTGTAAAACTCTTGATTGCCAACAATCTCTGCCAAATAGGACATCTCTATATCACATAAAATATGATACCTCTGCTGCCTGCAGAGTCACCAAAATAATGTGTCAATTAGAGATCTGAAGTCGGGGGTTACACCACTGTCATTCAGAGGCATCTGTCCAGCATTAAAGCAAATAGACTTCAATTCTGTATGTCCACATTGAACATATGTCTGTTCATCCAACACACAATCAAATCTGCCTGTATGAATACAACACTGGAGCTTTAAAGACTGATTAATACCCCTTTCTGACCGAAAACCCAGGTTAAACCTGGGTCAATTAACACGGCTCTCAGCCGTGTTGAATCTGTCACACCGCAGCTACAACCCGGGAATAACCCGGTTTGTAGCCTTTCACACTGGAGCCGTATCTGCCGAGGCAGACAGTGCTCCCCATCCCCCATGTTACATATTTTTTATGGAACCCGGGTTGAATAACACGGGTTCCCCCGTTCACACTGCAAGCTGACCCGGGAATAACCCTAGTGTCGAACAGGGTCGTGGACTCTGGTCAACAGACCCGGGTTGACCCTTGCACATCAACACCCGACCTGGGTTATTCCCAGGTCGATAGCGCTTGGTCTTAAAGGGGTATTAAGGAAAAAGAATATAAACATTCAATAACATTTATATGCATAACCCACTATATTAAATGACATTTTTTTCATTGAAGTGCAAATAATCTTGCTGTGACCAACAGCCATATTCAAACTATTAATACTTTTAGCAAAACCAAAAGACTTTCAACATCATTTGTTGGCAAGGGTATGAGAAAAGGGAAGAATGTTATAGCAAAACTGTGCTCAGGGTCTAATGACACTATTAGCTTTCCACATGATGTATCACGGGTATCAGGTTGTAATGTCGACAGATCAAAATGTTGACAGTTGAGATTTATGGGGTAGATCCAAAACTACGTTTATTCACGTAGCGTATTTTCGTGTGCGTATATTCTATACACTCCCCTCGCCACACCCCTTGAACGAACGGATTTTGTCAAGATACACTTTCCAAAACCTACCTTAACTTTTGGCAATGTAACCGCAGTGATCCGCACACGTACGTATGGGCAACACATATTTACGCAGCTAAGCACGACTGTACACTACAATTTAAATGAAAACCCCACCTACATTGCGTATTTTAGACGTACTTTTGGCTCACGTAAAAATGGAACACCCCACGTTCGGATTTACGCAGCAAATACGCGAATGACCCATACGCTCAGATTTACATTACGTAGCATATCATTTGCCATGCGCATGCGCAGTACATACAAAATCTCGATTTTTACGTTTCCGCCAGGCGTAAATTCACACAGAAGCATAGTTTTGGATCTGGGCCATCAATTGTAATAATGTTCTGGATCTGGCCCTATGTTAGTATTACATATATAACATATTTATTATTACTTTTTTGAAGTTTTGTTTATAAGTCGCCCGCATTACATTAAGTTTAAAAATGTTACAAACAATTACTAACATGGGACCGTATGCAGAGTACCGGACGTATAACATAGATGTCCGGTATTTTGCGATTTTGACTACTGCGCATGCATAGTCATTTTTTTTACGTAATCTACATATCTTTTGCTTACGTAGATTGCGTATATGTGGTCTTAAAGGTCCATAATACTCACCTGTCGACATTTTGACCTGTGGACATTTCATACCAGTTCTGTGTCATGTGACTGTTGTGGAAATAGCAGTCCAACAGCATCCTTAGGATCATTACCAAGCTGCTTCTTACAGCCTGCCACAATAATTACATTCAAAAATAATCAGTAGTTTTGCATTTTGTAAAGCTGGCAACACACCATATGATGTTCCTGGCTCTCGAAAGCTGGGCACATAATTAGTTGAAAAACTTTGGCGATTTACCTAACACCCTGTGCATCCTAATTGGATAAGCACATCAGCAGGTGGATAATTCAGTCAGACCGACAATACAATTATTAGGTCTGATTATTTTTGGATGATTTTGTCAGCATTTCTTGCCATATACTGCCTGTTAATTAAGTTGATAATCAGCTGAATGCCTCAAAATTGCCAGATTTGATTTCCAGTTATATGAACCAATGGCTCTGTATTAAGGAGAAGTATTTAAACAATACCATACACATCATGCTGTATTTCACTCTTCTGTTACAGGGAGTAGGCTTGGACTGTCAATGATAGCTGGGTAGATTTGACAAAATTCATTGAGTAGATTGATACATTAAGAAAAATGTCAGAGCCTTGCTGTCACTCTAACCAGAGACCTTTTTTTTTTACCTGTTCCATAAAGTGTGTTGGACCAAAATATCCTTAGTTGTTTATAAAGGCAATTTTTTTTACCAATTAACTTATCAACCTATTGCGTTCTTAAGTGTGAATCAGGTCCAACATCTCCACTTTTCCAAACCTGCAACTTAGTAAATCTGGCCCTTACAATCTATAGGATACTGGGGATTGATATATAAGGGCAAGTGCTATATATACTGTATCATACAAATGGGCCAAGCAGGTTGTATGGTAACAGTGCTGAGTGCTCTGTATGATCCAGTCACACAGCAGTGCCAGCAGCAAAACTTAGGGTCATTTTAGTATGGAAAGAGAAAGTGTTCAAATTTGTGTTAATCATGTAGCAGAAAGGAAACTGGATAGCGAACTAGTTGTAAATAGGGTAGACAAAGGCTAAGAAAAGGATTGAGGAATTTGTCTGAAGAGGTGAGTTTTAAGGGAGAGCTTGAAAGTTTGGGGAGTATAGGATAGATTATTCCAGAGAGTGGGTGCAGCTTGGGAGAAGTCTTGTAACCGGGAATCAGAGCATTTGTTTAGTGTAGAGGAGAGATGCATGTCCTGTGAAGATCTGAGAGAGCGAGCTGGGATATACCTTGAGATTAATGAGGATATGTATGCATGTGCAGTCTTATTGATGGCTTTGTAGTTTAGCAATAGCATTTTGTATTGAATTCTGTGAAATACAGGCAACTAATGTAGAGACTGACAGAGTGGACCTGCTCTAGAAAAGTGTTTTGCAAGAAATATCACTCTAGCTGCTGCATGCAGTATAGACTATAGGGGGGTAATGTAATATTGTGGGAGTCCAATAAGGAGAGCATTGCAATAATCAATGCGGGAAATGATTAACGCATGAATGAGAGTCTTTACAGTGTCTTGTGAGAGATATTTCCGTATTCTGTAAATGTTCTGTAAGTGCATTTTAGATGAATGTAAGAAATCCAAAATGACCACCTTGGTCAGTGCAGTTTCTGTGGAGTACAATACAGCTGCAACTGTCTTATCTTTATTATCACTGACTTCTATAGGATTTTAGTAAAAAGATAAAGGTGATACCTTTGATCACGTTCTCTCACAGTTACTAACTGGCTACACATGTCCTACACAATAATATCCCTTTCACATCACCACCAAATACCCGAGATTTTCGCAAAAAACCCGGTTCTCTGCAAAAACCTGGGTATTTGGTGGTGATGTGAAAGAAGTACTTCCGGTTGACCTGGGTTGAAAGACCCGGCATTTCGACCTGGGAAAAAAGAAGGGTTTTCCCCGGATCCTACCCGGGAAGGGTGGCAATGTGAAAGGTCCAGGGTTGTTTTCAACCTTGGTCTTTCATTTTGCCTCCCGATTGGTTCAGATTTGTTTACTGTTGCTATGGCAACTGTAAACAAATCTGTTTTTAACGTTGGATAGATTAAAAATAACATTTTGCAAGAATAGGGCATGCTGATGCTTGTAGTTCTACAGGACCCAAGGATACCAGACGTTATTTGGTCACCACGGAAACGGGATTGCATAGGATGCCCAAGGGTATAAATATACCATAATGACAGCAGAGGCCATAGGGTTTTTTGTTTTTCAAAGACCTCCCCCACGGATTTAAAGCTTGGAAGATCGGATTCAAATCAAGATGGTAAGTACTTCTTTTTATTTATTATTTTTATGTCATTATTTTATTTATTTATTTTATGCATAATATCATTAGCGGTAATTTTTTTTTATTATTTGGGGTGTTAAATGTAAATTTTTTATTGTATATAGGGGTATTCAATGTCATTATTTTTTTTTATAGGGGGCATTACATGTTAAGTATTTTTTAATGTTAGGGGCCGGCCCTATATTTTATTTAGCAGCTAGGAGGGGTATTAATTTGTTTTTTCTTTCACAGAATTACAGGACATGCTGGTGCTTGTGGTTTTCCAAGCACCAGCATGCCCTGGCTTCCTTGGGAATACTGATGCTTGTAGCACTACAAGCATCAGCATGCCCTGTCGCACTAAAACCCGGGAAATTCATTGGTGATGTGAAAGGGTCAGACCCAGGAATTTCCCGGGTTTTTAAGCGCTTAAAAGTGACCTTTTTTTTTACCCAGCATCTCTTCCCGGAAGATTTTTTCAGAGTTGGAGATGTGAAAACGGTAGAGATGTAAACTTCTTACCCTCACCTACAAAGCTCTCAGTCAATCATCACCCCTTCCTTCTTAACCTTATTTCTCCCCACACTCCTTCCTGTCCCCAATACTTTGCCAAAGACCACTGCTTCACTAATACCTTTCAACTGCAGCCTCCATGATTTTGTATGACCCTCACCTGTGGAATGCTCTCCTATAAGAGTTGCCTTATGTCTTACTGAATTCAGGCTTATTAGCATTCTTCCTAAATCCCTAAACTGCCCTATCAACTCACTCCAATCAATGCCATCCTGTTTCGGTCTTATATACATGGCCCTATTTTCAATGTGTTCTTCACTGCATCAGTGCACCACCCTCTGTACCTCTAGAACTCATTTCACAGACTCAAACAAACTAAACATTACCATCACTTTCTAGCTTTGTTCTGTAAATAATTTGATTTGTATTACATAGATCATAAAAGTTAAACAAATTATTATTTAGTTTAATTCTGTATTATATTGTATGTATTATGTTAGGGTCTGTGTATTGAATATTACTGTAAAGATCACCATCCCATGGGGACCTTTTTTCAGAATTTTTATAAAATATGATACCATATCCTCATTACAGTAATGCAGATCAACATGATGTATGTTTGTAAAGGTAATAGCTTTATTCTGTGTGTAAATGTTATTCTTGTTTCATTTAATACTTCAACAACATAATTATGATGGGTTAGTTTATAAAGTATTTTGCCCGACTGATAAAATAAGCTTAGACAATAAGCATTTAATCTATTACAACTGAAGCATTTAGAACTTCCTTTACAGAATACATAAATCTAAATATCAGTAATTTAATAATCAACACGTTTTAAAAATCCGCTCTTAATTTACCCCCAATTACACATTATTCAAGCAATGGATTTTTATATGGGACAGTTATATTGGCACAACAATAGAGTATATAGATTTGCTGTAGTATACTCACATAAAGGCCACTGTGCTTGTCACCAAAGAAGGTGAACGCTCTGGAGATGGGCAGTAGTCCTGATCCACCATCATCCTGTCTGCGGGTAACTAAGTCCCCCTCTTCAGAACCAAAAGGATAGAAATCTGATAAAGGTACCAATCCTCTGGCACCAGAAAACACATACCACAGAAGCAAAAGCTGGGCCAGTGACCCCATCCCCAGAAGTGAAAAATTATATATATATATATGTCCAGGGTGGTACACCAGCACCCAAATATATGTGATGCCCAATTCAACTAAGAAGATGCTATATTTATATAGTTTCCTGCAATTCCCTATTCCCAGTCAGCAGGGACTCCGTGGACTGGTTTAAAGGTCTTCCATGTCCCCCTGAGCACAGTGCTGCTCTACCATCCTCACTCCATAGCTTGCAATGTCTCGCAGCTGCAGTTTAGCTCTTTGTCCTGCGTGTTAGTATGACAATAGAGTACAAGTCTAACTATTCCCTGTCACCTCAGAGTGGGGTTGTACAATTTCCGTTCTTAATACTGTCTCATTTGTATAGGCTGGTATTATACAGAATTCCGTGCAACATCTCTTATACCCCTATATGCCCAGCATTAGTCCATGATGCCAGCCTGTCCCTGCATTACCTCTCTATGCGAACCTGTCCCTGCATTACCCCTCTACCAGCCCTTCTAGATGTATATGTAAGAGTATCCCCTCTGCTATTCTATGCCAGCCTAGCCCCGGACAACTCTGGCACAAGACCACTTTAGTTCAGCAATAGCCCTCAGGGCAATGGTCCAATGCCAAGCTGAGTATGCACCCGCTCAGTCAGGATGCCAGGCTGTACCCGGGCAGTCAGCACCCTCCGTTATAGAGCTGGGTAACACTTTCTATCCAGTCAGTGTTACTCTCCCTGCTCAGCCTGCAGCTCAGTGACACTGAATTCTCTGTTCACAACTGACTGGGGGTTCTGCTGTCCCCTCCCCCATTACTCTAACAACCCCCCGGAATGAAAGGTGGGGGCCCCTGCCAATCAGGAGCGACCCTCTCCGTGCTGACGCTGTCTCTTAAAGGGCCCGGGAAGGCCGAGCCCGAAGAGGTTAAAGCGAGAAGTTTGGAGAGGAGCTCAGGAATGTGTCGGACCTCTCGCAAAGCATCATGGGTATGGCGGTCCCCGGACTCCCTGCACTGTATTCATAGCACTCAGGACGCTCAGCTCAGGTCCAGTGGTGCTGTTCACCTCTATTGCCCTTAGCGAACACTACCTCGCCCCTTAACCCTTACACAAGGCAGGAACTCATCATTTCACCAGTTCTTCTACTACGTATTTGCTGTCGTTGGATTCTAGGTATGAAAATCTTCAGAATTGTGAATTGTTGGTACTTACAAGTGACAAAATGCAGAGGATCCCTATTAGTAGTGCTTACTGACAGTAAGGTACTGTGGCTCTACCAACAGCATTAGAAAGGGTGAAAGTCCCAATATAAATATAATGAAGAGTCCTCATCCATCACTAACAATAATTTCCTGCATACAATCTAATGTTAAAAAAAAAATAAAAGTAAAAAAGAAATTTCAGGTCACTGTTTCTATGTCTGGAAGAGCAAGCGTTAGTGACACAGTGAAACAAATTATATTTTATTCCCTTTAACAATCATGCACTGTGAAAGAGCAGTCAAGTGGTTAATATAGATTTGCAATCAGTATTAAAAGAACATTATGTAACAAAAAAGATCCCTTTTACACTATACACAGTGCGGCAGATTCAACTGAGCACAATAGTGGGATTAGGTGCAAAGTGCGTCTATTCCTGTCTATTATGGCAGCTGAACATCGCAGATTTTATGTTGCACATCTAGTTCACACAATGTGCCGTAATCTGAACTAGTGCATATTATCCAGAGTTTGATAGCAAACCTGGCCACACACACATTATTGGTCCAATCATCCAGACTGGGCCAATAATTCTAAAAACTGACCATACACTAGGACGATTATCGGTCCCAGCAGGGGGTGAGCCGATAAACGGGATGATTTCTTGCTAGGGAAATGTCCCATTATCGGCACCATACACCTCCTCTACTGGGACTGATAATCCTAGCAGAAGAGGGGAGGGAGCAGCGCTCTATGTTGCTGCTGCTGCTTTATATCTATGTACAAAGCTGCTCTGACATCTTAGCAGGTATACTTTAAAGCTGTCAGAGCAGCATATACAGCAGCGGCTATGCAATGCAGTAATACAGATAAGATACAGA
>WWET01000757.1:87240-110262 GCA_011038615.1 Limnodynastes dumerilii | reverse complement strand
TTAATGTAATGAATTTTTTCTTTTGTGATTTAAAAAACATTTTTTTTTGCTTTAAAACTAGATTTGTTTTGTGAAATTGTGACATTTTGCTTATTATTTTATATTTATTATATATATTATATTATATCTATCATATTATTTTCTTTGCAAACTAATCAGTAATATTAAAGTATTGCTCTTAATGAATTTTTTCTTTTGTGATTTAAAAAACATTTTTTTTTGCTTTAAAACTAGATTTGTTTTGTGAAATTGTGACATTTCGTATTGCTTATTATATTATAATCTGAATTTATATGTTGTTCTTCATGCTAACCTTGGTGTAATATCTGTTCTTTGTGAGCCTAGTCATTTTTTCTTCTGTACCCCTCTGCCTTTTATAGACCGTATTCAGACTTAAGATTGTCTTTCCGTAATCAACTCATTACACACTGAGATCCGATGCGTAACATCTGCCGCGCACATGCGCTGTTCGCAAAAACAGCCAACTTACGCATGCAGCATGTGTAAGATGGCTACTGTTATTAAGTCTGAATACAGTCCTATATCTTCATAATTGATTAAAAAATATATTTTCCAAAAAAGGGCATACTCATGAATTTGTTAGGAGCAGACAGCTGCGTCATCAGGGCAGGTTATCATACTGTAAATTAGGAAAACTGGAACTCACTGAAAAGAATGGGGCTTGAACCCTGTTGAACATGTTGCTAATGACAATCTTTGACTTCTTTATGTAACTGAAGATCTGGTTATGTAGACCCCATCATTAAAAACACACAGGCTCACCTGCCAACCTGCCAACAGATTTTCTGTAAAAGACAAAGAGAGCATCACTTAACATCTGAAGTCACCGTACAGGGATTTAGGACTTATGACTACTTGTGCAGTTGCATCAATTACTGAGTGGCGCAACAGCATTAGCTATTAAGTGATATAGCTGCGTCCTTTGCTGATAATTGTTTCAGACTGTCTGCAAAAGACCCAGTTGCATCACTTAGAAACTGATGCAGCCGCACAAGTTAAGACCACATGTGCAGCTGCATCTATTGCTAAGTGACACCACAGAGTTTCTTGCTGACAATCACATATATACGTACATACACACACATACACTATATGGACAAAAGTATTTTGTCCAATACTGTTAAGTATTGATTTCTGGTGTTTCAATCAGACCCGTTGCCACAGGTGTAAAAAATCAAGCACTTATTATTATTATCGTTTATAAGGTGCCACAAGGTGTCCACAGCACCGTACAAAATACAAAAAAAAAATATAGTACAGACATAGCAACTTTTGGATGTCCCTATTTCGAAAATCATGCATTCTATGCGAGGAATGCAACCGACTCAATACAGATAGCATCCTAGTGACCAAAACCAATACATGCAATGTCCAAGTGACGTGCCAGTCACCAAAATCTAATAATTGTACAATTTATTAAAAAGCAACTCCACATATGAAATAACATTAATATCAATTAGGACTTGTCAGGACCAGTCAGTTTGTATGGTAAAAATGCTCAGTGCTCTGCATGATGCAGTCACACAGTTGCGTTAGTGGCAAAACTGAGGGGAATTTTAGTATGAAAAGAAAATGTCCTAGTTTGTATTAATCATGAAAGCAAATACTGATAGCAAAGTAGTTGAAAATAAGGTAGACAAATGTTAGGAAGTTAGGTTGCTTGTCTGAAAGTGTGAGTTTTGAAAGCCTAGTGAATAGCCTTAGTGGACGAGGAAGGTTATTCCAGAAAGTAGGTGCAGCCTGGGAGAAGTCCTGTAACCAGGGCCGCCTTCAAAATTTGTGGGGCCTGAGACACACCAGCGGGGCCCCGCCTACGTGACGTCACCAATGACTTCACATAGGGGGCGGACCTGCAGACGTGTTACTATCTGGCCAGTGCACAGGGAATTTCTTCCCTGTAATGATGGCAGGCCCCCATCAGCTGCGGGCCCAGGACAGTAGTCCCGGCTGTTCCCCCCTGATGGCAGCCCTGCCTGTAACCAGGAATCAGAGCATTTGTTTAGTGTAGAGAAGAGCTGTGTGTCCTGTGAAGTTCTGAGAGAGCAAGCTGGGATTTAGCTTGAGATGAGTAAAGATATGTATGCGGGTGCAGTCTTGTTGATGGCTTTGTAGGTTAGCAAAATTATTTTATATTTGATTCTGTAATATCGGGGTTGCCGACTACTGAAAGCTTCCCTCTGGGAGAACCCGGAGGGAACCCATAGATGAATGCGAGGGGTGGGGCTTATTGATGCGATTTATACAAATCGCCCCCTGTCAATCACCTGTGTGATGTCTGGTGTTAAAGGGGATGGACAGGGCTTGATAACATCATCAGGTCTCGCCCATCCTTAGTAACGCTAGGGATTACATTTGTGCTTCTTAGGTGGTCTGGGTTTGCGGGAGATTTGCCGACTCTCCCGGGAGAACGGCCCAAATTTCGGGAGTCTCCTGGATATACCAGGAGGGTCAGTAACCCTGAGTAATATACAAACTACCAATGTAAAGACTGAAAGAGGGGACCTGCTCTAGAAGAAAACCAGTTTAGCTGCTTCATGCAATATAGACTGAAGGGGGGTAATTTTATAATGTGGGAGTCAATTAGGAGAGTATTGTAATGATCAATGTGGGTGAGGATAAGTGCATGAGTTTTTGCAGTTTCTTGATTGAGATATTTCTGTGTTCTGGTAAAGCTATTTAGATGTATGCAACTGGATTTAGAGACGGATTATATGTGGGGAACAAAGGACAGTTCAAAATCAAGGGTAACACCCAAGCATCAAGCTTTATGAGCAGGGATTATTTCAGTGTTGTCGATAGAAGTAAAGAGGCCATGTGGGTAGCATCTATTGTCAGGTGGAAATATTATTAGTTCAGTTTTTGATAGATTAAGTTTAAGATGGCGAGAGGACATCTAAAATGAAGAGAGATCTTCAGTTATGTGGTGAAAGATCAGGAGTGGATAGGTATATTATTTGTGTATCATCTGTATCATTGGCATAGAGATGATACCGAAATCCCAAAAACTTTATTAGCTGTTCAAAGGAAACAAATGGGCAGACTAGATGGGCCATGTGGCTCTTACCTGCCGTCACTTTCTATGTGTTTCTATGAGGGAAGAGCAGTGGACCTAACTCTAATAGAGGAAGAGCAGGAGAGGTGGATCCAGAAAAGAGAAGACTGGAAGAGCTATTAGCTAAGTAGGATGTGAAATGGGAAAGAGCTGTGTCCTGAAAACCTAGAGATTCTAACATGTATGAGAAGAGGTCAACAATGTCAAAAGCAGCAGAAAGATCCAGCAGAATTAGAAGAGAAAAATCCTTTAGATTTAGCAGTGAATAAATCATTGACCGCCTTGGTCAGTGCAGTTTCAGTAGAGTGTTGGAAACTAAAGCCTGATGAAGAGGATCCAAAAGATTGTGTGAGGAAAGGAAGGGATGAAGGGTCCGTGCCTACTGGACTTATGAGCGGATAATCAATGTAGATTGCGTAACAAAAGTTACTACGCATGCGCAGTTCATCCGTTCGCAAAAATACTCATGCATCTCGTGAAAACGAGTCTCTGAATACGGTGTGAGTTTAGGCAAATCTTTTGAGCGACTTTAAGAGTCATTGAAGTCTGGGTAATGGGACAATAATTTAAGGTAGTGTTGGGTTGAGAGTTTTGGTTTTTAGAATTTGGAGTGATTATCTTGAATAAAGACGGTAACATACCATTAGAGAGATAGATATTGCAGATTGTAGTTAAGGTAGGAATAAGCACAGAAGATAGCATTGAATTGTGAGGGTACAGGATCAAGAGGACAGGTAGCCAAGTGAGAAGAGCAGAAAAGAGCAAATACTTCTTCACTTGTGGGTTGGAATGAAGACATGGTGCCAGAGTATGGATTAAAAGGGCTGAGAAGTTTATTAGTTGAGGAGGAGAAGGAGGATGACAATTCCTGTCTGATCTTGTCAATCTTCTCCTTAAAGTACAATGCAAGATCTTGGACAGTTGAAGTTGGTGGATTTGGAGGGCTCAGAAGGGAGTTAAATGTATGAAAGAGGCGTTTGGGGATAGAAGCCTGAGAAGAAATGAGAGTTTGAAAGTAGAATTGTTTGGCATTGTCCAGAGCATTTCGATAATAGATATTTCTGTTTTATATGGTAGTTGATACATTTAAACAGAAATGTATAGGGAAATTGGCTGATAGCTATAATGCAGCAGGCTTCAAAATTACATATTAAAAATTATCTTTTTTAAAGTCCTTTAATTGTCTTCTTTTAAACACAACTGTATAAAACACAATAAAAAGAGAAATACTTGGTAAGAAAAAAATGTAATCCCTATGGATATCTATTAAAAATATAAAATCATTAAATCTGTAGGGATGTATTTGTGTGCAGGGGGTTTCATTGCAGAATAGAATCCTTGGTCAGACAGTTATACCATCCTTGAGCTGGTTCCCATAAAAGCCTAGTGCAATACGCCTTTGCTTTAGCACAGAGCAGATGGAGGCAAACGCTGGATGGTCAGCACTGTACCCATCTGTCTGTGCTCCCTCCTGCTCTACACAAGAACAGAGCTGATTCCCACCTAATACATGGGTGAAAGTGCAGCTCTGGATCAGATCCACACTGAATAGTACTAAGAATAGGACTCGTTTCATAACCATTTTGGGCCTTTGTTTTTGCCTTGCAACTACCAGTAGACCCTTTAGCATTTTGAAACTCCAATGAAACAGCACATTTATCCCTGTTATTTTTCTTATTCCTGTAGCACTGGGATAAAGTTCAGTTATGCCACAGTGGCAAAATAATACAGATTTTTTGTTTAATAGATTGACTATAAAACCCAGTTGGAGGATAAATGATGGTGTGCTAATATGTCAGAATGTACTTCCGCTGTGAACTCTGCCGGAATAGAATAGAGCAGTGTGTTATTTTGGAAGCAGAGTAGAGTGACTTATTCAGTGTGTCTCTGACAGCTCTCATCAAGTTTGTAATGTTGTGTATATGTGAACTGTGTCAAGCACCAGGGTCAATGTTTACACAGCAGTGCTATTTCTTAAATCATCTTCGCATGCCACAGCTATTCACTGCGGCAAGAGAGAGGCTTTTCACTATTTTAAAAGAATCGATCATGGATTTTCTTATTTGGATTTAAGAGTATGTTAGTGTCATGTAGTCTAGGTGTTAATAAACATGTTGGACAACTTTAAAACTCTGGTATTCCGGCTCTAAGTGGTGACATAAAGAGAATCACCCAGGAGCTGTACATCGGTGCAAGCGAGCTAAGACTGACTCCTGTTATTATTACTATGTAAATTGTGCTGCTTTCTCTCCCTCCACAGAGATTCTGTAAACACCATGTGCTTATTGTATTACGTCATATAATTACAGTATATATTACACAATGTTGTATGACAAATTTATTGGTAAAAAGCGCATCTGCATTAGCACCAGATCCAGACTTTTAATTTATTCCCAACTTTTGTGGGGTTCAATTGGATTGCAACAATTTTTTTCTTACTGCGTTTCAATACATTATATCCCATTCAGTTTAAAAAAGGAACAACATAACCAATAGAGGTGCTGGGATGGGTTTGTAAGTGTGCACTCTTGGGTCAAGCATAACCAACCTTTGAAACTGCAGGTGTTGTGAAACTACAACTCCCAACATACTCATAAAAACATATCCAACATACAGCATAAAATAAAAAAATTAAATTAAATTGTGTTGGATCCCACTATCTCCTGTGACTTGTGTGATTGGAACCCACTGGGTACCAAGGTTGTGAAAAACAACACCTCTAATAACCCAGTAACCTGACAATTGGTGGCAGTGGTGGGATCATACAGACTCACTCATTGGGTCAAGCCCAGGAGGTAGGCTGCCATCTGCATAAGAGGAAAAAGTCCACAGACAGTTTAGGAGCAACAATGGATGCTGCAGATAAAGAGGAGGAAGTTAGGAACAGTTAACAACCCTACCAAAAGGCCAAAAAATGTTACCTTCAAGGATTATGCCATCTCAAGGGAATACCTTATGAGAGGACAGAGGTATGGCAGGTTTTCAATTATAGATTGAGTGATTGGTGGCACTGTACTCATCCTGAGCTGCCTGAACCCAGGCTAGCAGAGCAGATGATCTTGCTCAAATGAGCTCTGCCTCTTTGCTAGGATTGCTGGAAGCCCTGGAGATACAGCAATGAAAATAAGAGAGCTGGGTAGTTGCAGGCAATTCTTGGTGTGCCAATGTTCACTGCTAAAAAAAAAGTGGAATCTCTTTGATTTGCTGAAGGAGAAGATATATAGCTGGAGTTCAGAGATGTACCCACATTTAAGCAATTAGAGTCAGACATTGATTCTCACCTGCAGATATTTGAAAACCTGATAAAGGTTCATAAGATTTTAGATGTGAAGTGGTGTCGCTACCTGGGACTTAGTCTGACTGGTAGAGAATTAGAGGAATATCAGTTCTTGACCCTGCAGGCTTGTAGGGATTTTGAGGAAGTGAAAAGGGTATTTCTGGAATGTTTCCATGTGACCTCTGAGTTCTACTGTCAAAGAAGGATTATCTAAACGTGGAGAAAGTTCTCAAACCAACTGCAGAGTGCTTGCACCAAATGAATGGAGGGCCGGCAAGCTCACAGCCAATCTCAGTTGTTGAATATTATTATGGAACATAGGTAACAGATACACCAGAGGCAGCAGCTAAGGGTAGCAGATGATTTTGTGGCCAATGGACCCTGGTGGAGTAATGCCAGTACTTTAAAGTCAGTTCTTCAGGAAGAGATGCAAGGCAGGAATCTAAATTTAGGACCCTAAATATTCAATTGTCATTTTGCCATATACCCTGTTTGCTTTTTACTACATTTAATGTCATGTCTGTCCCTGGTTCTAGAATGCCATTAGAATTCCTCCAATATGATCCTCTGGTGTCATTATGGATAAAATGTGAGGTACCAGTGAAGCTTTATTACATTTTGCCAGTTTCGCTTCCTTTGTTCCAGAGAGTCATGTGTACCTCTGCTTCTTACAGCCATAGACCCAGTTTAAGCCTTTGGTCCGGATTCAGTTACGTAGTTTTCGTCTGACGTACGTTGTTTTAAGAATTGAGCTACTAAGCATGTGTAGTAGCTTATTTTCGCTATTTATGTACCACTTCTGTACGTAGATAGTGTAAATAAGCTACTACACATGCATAGTAGCTCAATTCTTAAAACAATTTTAAGAATCTGGACCTTTATTCCTAATCCTACTCATGAATAAAATGATTTATATGTACAAATATTGGCATAGGTTTTGTTCATGAACTTAAATCAGTGTAACCCTCAGAAACATTGCATTTTTGGAAATTAAGACTTATTGGGAAGTTTACACCTGTTCAATCAATTTATCAGATGTGAACATTTCCCCCCAAATATGGCCTTATGTGACACAGAATGGGATTTACAGAGAGGCAGGCTGGGTGTAGCATGAAGACACAAAGAGCTTGTGATTGTGTGAGATATGCAACACCTGTCACTCATTCAGACGTCATGCCTTTCATTCCACAAAGTTTATTGGTGACTTTCGATTTTAAACAACCAAAAGTGATGTTCCACATTTATGTGCTAATCCATCCCTTTATGTTACAGCTGATGAAGCATCTCATAGAGAAAATAGGATAAAGGTTTCCTGTCTTCACATCTCCTTGTTAAGATTGTAAGGTCGCACCCATTAAAAACATTGCCTCGAGTAGTGAAGTTTTTAGTGTTGGTAGCTGATCATAAATCTGGACTAGAATTTAGTAAAGTTACTTTAGTTTAGGCTTAAGAGACAGAATAATTTGACAGACTTTGAGATGCTTTTTTCATACAGAAAATTTGTCGGACCTAAGCGTTTCCTGGTTGTTTTATTGCCATACTGTCCATACACTAAAGCATTTATTGGTCAGATCCCCATGTAATTAGATTACAGGGGAGGATAATATCATCTCTTGCATACAGTATTAGACTTGAGAAGTGATATTTCATAGTCCAAGTCTACATTAAAGTTTACAAGTAAAGCTTGTCAGTATTAGTGTGCAATAAGCATAGACAAATTATTCTCCCTGCATGCAGATAATAATACATTTAATTTGACCCTTCCTGTAAGACAGTATGGTTTAGACAGCACCAGAGAGGTTACTCTTAGTGGGTCGGGCCTGCAAGTGAATCAACCTCTTTAGGTAGCACAAGGAATCTTGTCTAGTGCTCTTTTCTATTTTAAGTGGGTGTACAGCAATAAAGTGTTAAATTAAGATAGAATCGTGCACTATAAGTAACAGCAGCCATCGTGCCTTGTCTGAAGCATAGTCTGTTGGAGCTTGAATGGTATCTGCTAGTTTCTAATTCTAATGGCATATATGTTTGATAATGATTCTATTGATTTACACAAGATTATTATTATGCCCTAATAGGAAACCCTCTGAGATAGTGGCTGTAGAAGCATGAATGAGACTTAAAAGAAAACAATCATTTATTTATTGATATAAAAATGTCTGTAGATAAATTATATCAATGTAAATACATATCAAAAGACAAACTTGTAAATAAACATTTTTTGCTTATGTAAAACATTTTCAATATGACATTGATCAGATCTAGTAACATTAACAAAACTTCAACTGTTTACTAATTGACATCTGTAAATAAAGTGAGTTTATCTGTAACTAATAGTATACAATTTGTTCTGTGTTTATAAACCCTGTAACATTACTTTAAAATCTCAATTTTTAAACATTGGAATGATTGGGGATATAGCCAAAGCCCATTGCACGTTAGAGATACTGCTGAGTTAGGACGCTACTATTACATGCTAATAAGGATTTATTGCCAATGGCAACAAGTTCAGTGGTACATTGTAGAAGAAAATGTAAGCTGATTGGTTTCTATTTGTAGCACTTCTGTGGTCCTTTGTTAAGTTTAAATAAAGCTACCGCATGGTCACTAATTGGGGTAATAATAAAAATGATTGTTGCCTGTCCCCAACAAATGGATCTGATGTAATGTTTCCGGGGTTATTACTGAAGCAAATGGGTCATCAGTGTCTTACTTTAATTGCTTAATCATATCTGATAACGTTACATGTGATGTATTTACGGCAAGTCACAGTGATACATGAATTGTTACAATTGTTACAATACTGAAATTAAATATTGATCCCTCTGTAACTATACTAGGTTTAAAAAATAAAGTGGCTAAAAATAAAGCTTCACAGATAACCTGGGAATGTTCACATTATAAATCGCTTCTCCTAGCTATAGGTAGTGTTACCAGGCAGAACTGGTGCAGAGCTCAGGAGTCTTGTCTGGCTAGGAATGGATTAATGAGTAGAAAATAAGGTCTGTTGTCTACGTTTCGCATCCTGGTCCAGCTGATCCTGTAGGGTGTTCACCTGGCAGACAGAAATCATGATTACATTAAACTGTAGTCCAGTTTGGATTTTGATTCTCTAAGGCCTTGCCCCGATCTACCAAAATCCAACCTTAAACTAGGTTACACACCAACAAAATATCACAAGCTCTGTGTCACTTCACTGGATCACAAAATTATGTATTTACGTATTTTCCTACAGCTGGGCAGGACGGGGCAAATGCACACAAGAGGGAAAGGGGGTTGCTTTCATTTTTAAAATAAGGGTGTGCTAAGCTCCCTACACCTATTCCAGGCTCTCCATCTGTCCCCATATTAAGTGAATCTGAAGTGGAAAATTTAAGACTTAAGTCTGGATCACGTTCTGGAAGGAATATACCAAGCATGCAGAAATACACCGTCTGTCTCTCTTTTCCCATGGATACATACCTGCTCCTCCAGTACTTTGATCCTCTGCCTGTGCGCTCTCTCTCTATTCTCCAGCATGCTCTCTGCCTGCTGCTGGGCAATGCGTAGTCTCTCACTATCAGCCTCCAGCTCCTGGCGATGTCTCATACTCACTTCCATCAGCCGCTGAGAGTGAGATCGTTCCAGCTCAGTTATCTGTGACTGTTCAAAACAATGAATGACAATACACCCAATGTCTTCTTATTGTATAAAATAGTATTAAATATTATCTTACAGGTCACATAAATGGCAAAATTAACAATAACCAACAATAACAACATAGTCTCAAACTGGATGGAGAATAATAAAGAAGAAAACTGATGAGACAATAATTCCTCAAACTGTCCTATAATCAAAGATCATCAGACTCTGGTAATTGTCATTTGTGGTATTTCAGTAGACATCATTGTCATCATCATCATTACATACAGATAAACTGCGTTTATTTCCATGATGTGTGAGGGTAAATTGCATTTCTAAACTAACCTGCAGCTTTTTTTTCTTTTGTGATTATTAAATCAATTTTGAAACTAGAATGTTAAATATAGCAAAATGTTCATGATTAGAAGATGATCAAGTCTTGATGATAAACAATTGTATTATTATCTTTTATTGCTTTTGCAGAAACTAGAGAGCCTGCAGTAGTTAAAGTATACATATATGAAGCGATATCAGATCAAGCATTAATCCGGGCTCAGGATTATTGCTCATTTTATGGCTATCTTTACACAGAACAGCAGCACAAAACAAGCATTAGTTTCATAGCTTGGCTAAAAACTACCATACATAATGGACATATGCAATAATTACATAGAAAGGATGGGAAGACTAGGCGATGTATCAACATGCTTCTACACCAGGGGTGGGGAACCTCCAGTCCGAGGGCCATATAAGACCCACAAAATCATTTGGTCCGGTCCTATGCAGGTGGGATTCGAGCCAGGGTGTGGCTTGGCTTGCGGATGTGCTCTCCAGAGCTTCAGTGCACTAGGCCGCAAAATCACTTTGCCCGCTCCCAGTGCTCCAGAGTTAAGGGCTGCATCATGCTCCTGGGTCCCTGTTGGCAGCTGGGACCCTGAAACTCTCCATACGCCTAGATCCTGATCAGGAAACTCTCACTGTGGAGCAACCTGCATGTGATAGCAGCTGGATCTCTGCCATTTTCTTCCAAAGCCCAGGGGTGGGTTAATTAAGTATTTGATCAAATATAGCAGGATAATGTTTAAGTTGATAATTTTGTATGGCCCATGGAATCTAAATGGCCCATGGAAGTAAAAAAGGTGTAATACACAGTGGAAACTGGGGTAACTTTACCTCTAAGTATTGGTTCTGTCTTTGTGTTTCTGACAGATCTTTTTTCAAAGAAATCAGCAACTGGCTGAGCTGCTCCTTTTCTATGCTGAGACGCTTGGCTTCTCCATCCACACGTAGCTGTTCGCGTTTTACCTGTATGGTACAGAGCAGTGTTACTAACATCCTGAGACCGCAGACAAAACGATCTATACACCTTACTTGCCTTCTATCTATGCAAAATAGTCAGCGGTATGGGGATAGACAGAGGTAAAGTGGAAAGCACAGTTCAAATGCTTTTATGTCAAGTGTACACATGCACTATTAACATATTTGTTTTGACAGCAAATGGCTCACATGCTTTATTTATCGTACTCCTATGCCCTACAGTCCTTTTTGCCAATCACGCAGAATTAAGAAATATTAGGTAATGAGCTGGATCCAGACTTAAGTAAGTGCTTGAAATTAGTTGCTCCTGGGCTAAACCATGTTGATTTCAGGGGGAGTAAAGTTAATTGTATTCTTTGCATGCAGGGAAATATCTTTGAATTGCTTACTGCACACAGATACTGACCATCTTTACTATCACACTGTTATTTAGACTTGGGATAGGAAACATCACCTCTTAACTCTAAGACTGTTTGAAATATGACTCCCCTGCAATCAACATGGTTTAGCCCAGAAGTAACTCATTTCAAGCACTTACTTAAGTCTGGATCCAGCCCAATGTCTCTGTTTCATTTTAATACACCTGGACTATACAGGAGACATTGCCTGTTATAGGATAGACGGATCCAGACCTGAGAACCTCAGGCCACTTACACATACAAGATGCGCATGCGCCCTCCAGATGTTACGCTAGTGCTACAATAGTAACATTAGTGTAGCAAGTATAGTATGGAACTTTGTATAATATAGAACCTATGAAATGGGTGGGTGGAGGGAAACATGCTAATTGTACAGTGTGGGAGGGGGCTCCCACACTTGTGTGGATTAGCAGTCGTACGAACCGCTGATGCGCACGATTCACCCATGGCAGCCTGCACGAGAGAGGGGAGTGGCAGAGGGTGCGCACTCCCCTCTCTGTTGGACGGAGAGACCCCCCACACGTCCGGAAAGCATGCAGGGGTCTAGAGCTAACCCAAAGTCATTTTTGCAAGGAAACAAATTAATTTCTCTGGTTAGTGATAGGTCCTACCTGATATAATTCCCCAGACCTGATCTGATGGGGTAGCTTTCAGGCACATAAAAGACTGCACAGTGAACACACAAATGTGTTCAGGAAAAAGCTGGGGGCTCATTTTTTAACAAGTAAAAAACACAGTCATGGCCTGCAAATAAGTTTCAGTCCTCACTATCCTATGCCCTATTTCTGAAATATACTGTGGCTTACTCCTGTAGAAAACACTCTTCACACAGACCTTGTCCAGAGCAGCTTTCAGCTTGCTGTTGTTTTTCTCTAGAAGAGTTGCTGTGTGCTGAACGTCCTGCCTGTCAATCTCAGCCTGCGCCTTCTCACCCTGCAACATCTTCACTCTTTCTTGTAGCTCAAGTAGAGCAACGCTCTGTTCCTTCTCCCTCTGCTGCTGCTTCAGCAGAGCCTGTAAGGGATGCAGAGAGATTGCACTCAGTCAAAGAAAGAGAACACTATTGTAGACAAGGCTAAAAATATATAAATTGGATTACAATACACCTTCATTCTAAGTATAAAAGAAATAAAGAAGATAAAAAAAAAGGTTGCATTTTATCACAAAATGGAGAAACTTATAAGAAATAAAATGGGCTGAACTGGACTCCATGCTAGCCAATCAACACACATTTCCTCTTAGTGCGGATACTGGGCTTAAGACCCTGGCACCCATTACTATTTAAAATCTGAAACAGAAAATATATTTTATTACTATAATCTTTACATTTCAGAGTCAGCATATAAAAAAGATATTAAATCAGACAAAGGTAACAAAACGTTAATTTGTTCTTTCAATTTTGGCATAGTTGACCTTTAATCCTCTACCCATATTCAAGACCCTCCAACATGACCCATTCCATTAGGGACATATCCACATGTAATCCCAAGATTCCAACTGTCACTCACCTGGTTTATACAAATTAACTGATATTTAAAAAACACTTTGCCTTTTCAAGAGAGGTGGTTACCACGGTAACTGACAGTTGGAAACTGAGGTGGAGTATTTTGTACATAATGGAATGGATCATGTTGGAGGGTATGATATTCCATGACTTGCCATGCTTGTGCCCTGCGTTACTGACTCACCTGCTGCAGCTCCTCTGATCTTGCCTGATATTCCCTGCAGGTCAGCTGTATATCTCCCAGCTCTTGTTGCTGCTCCTGTACCGTCTGTGAGAGATGTAAGCTCTGCCTCTTGCTGTCACTCAGAGCCTGCCGGACTGAATCGAGGCGCTCCTGGGAAGATATAAAACAATACGGGGTCGTGAAATGTCTTATACATGCTTCCTTTCTATGAGTACAATGTGTGCGGCACAGGCCATTACCTGTAACACACGTCTGTCTTGCTCAGCTGCTGTTAGAGCACCTTGTAGTCTACTAATATCTTCCTGCAAGTTCCCTCTTCCAGATGCTGCCTCTCCAAGTGCCTGCGTTAGCCCTTGTGACTTCTCTTGAAGCTGCCGCTCGCCATCCTGTGCCCTTGACAAAGCCATGCTCAGCTGTTGCACCTCCCTCTGTAGAGCCACCGCTTTCTCTTCACTTATTCTCAGGCTGTCCTGGAACTCAGCTGCTCTTTCCTGAAGAATCTGGACTTCTGCTTCTCTCTCTGCTAGACAGAGGCGTGCACGCTCTAGCTCACCCTCTAGAGAGCGCCGGCGGAGCTCAAGGTCAGTGCTTCGATTCTCTGATGCCTCCAGCACCTCTCTAAGACCTTTACACTCAAGCTCATGACGGCTTTCACCACTACGAGATCGGCAGAGCCTTTCCTGCAATAGTTAATGGGTTACAATCAGATTAATACATAACTTTCCAAACTTTCAGCATTGTTTTCAACAGAGTCTCTGTGATACTGAGGTATAGCCATGCAAATACTTAGGTAGCTATCCACATTATGGAGCAAGGTATCCTTGTAGGTGACCTTCAGCTGCAAATAGATGGATCATTTTTACCATCACCATAGTCAGATTTGCGGCAATGAAGTGATGTCCTCTTTCAGTTTTCGTCAGTTTGCAGTGAGGAGCTATTCCCCTTCACGCAACTTAACCTTAGCCCTTCCCTAACCATCACCTTCCCGCAACCTAACTTTAACCCTCCCCTAAGCATCACCTTCCCGCAACCTAACTTTAACCCTCCCCTAACCATCACCTTCCCGCAACCTAACTTTAACTCTCCTCTAACAATCACCTTCCCACTACCTAACTTTAACTCTCCCCTAACAATCACCTTCCCGCAACCTAACTTTAACCCTCCCCTAACCATCACCTTCCCGCAACCTAACTTTAACCCTCCCCTAACCATCACCTTCCCGCAACCTAACTTTAACCCTCCCCTAACCATCACCTTCCCGCAACCTAACTTTAACCCTCCCCTAACCATCACCTTCCCGCAACCTAACTTTAACCCTCCCCTAACCATCACCTTCCCGCAACCTAACTTTAACCCTCCCCTAACCATCACCTTCCCGCAACCTAACTTTAACCCTCCCCTAACCATCACCTTCCCCTTCCCACAGCCTAACCTTAACCATCCCCTAACTCCCTAGCCATCCTTGTCCCGCAGCTTAACCTTTACCCTCCTCTTTTCTCTGGCTTGCAATACAGAATATTTTAATTTCTGATCTAACCATTCTGGTTAGAGTTATGCTGCAGGACAGGAAGGGTTAGGGTTAGGCTCCGGAGAGGGGAGAGTTAAGGTTAGGCTGCGGAACAGGGAAGGTTAGGGTTAGGCTGTAGAGAGGGGAGGGTTATTGTTAAGCTGCGGGATGAAAATGGTTGGGGTTAGGTAAGGTTTAGGGTTAGGCTGCAGAGAGGAGAGCATTAGGATTACGCTCCTGAGAGAGGAGAGTTAAGGTTAGGCTGTGAGACAGGGAAGGTTAGGGTTAAGCTGTGGAGAGTTATTGTTAGGCTGTGGGAAAAGGATGATTGGGGTTAGGGAAGAGGTAAGATTAGGCTGCGGAAAGGGCTAAAGCTAAGTTGTGGGAAGGGTATGGTTAGGGTTAGGGTAAAGAAAACTTACCTGTCGCCTTTACCTCTTCGGAAACACTTCTGTCGCTGTGCTACAAACTGATGAAAACTGCCAGCGATCGCTCTTCATCACCGCAAAGTGATCTGTCGAAAGACAGATCATCGAAGCAGCAAACTACACCCGTTTACACCAGCCAACCCTGGAAGGAAGGCTGGATTCATGCCGCTATTGTCCTACACTGACGCAGAAGCTGTAAATCACAGCACCGGAATTGATAGCCGTTCAGTGTAAGTGGCAGCTGAAAGCTAGAGGAGAGGGACAGAGCTGGCCGCTAGACCCCCCCCCCCCAGGAGAGACGCCCCTGATATGTCTTATACAGAGATGGAGCATTACAGACTGTTTTGATAGATTGTGCTGTGATGGAAACCTGCGGGGGACAGACACCAATCGGAGGAGGCTCATTTATAGATAATGCTGTGTATTCTCCAGCCTGTTTGGCTTCACACATCTCCTGTTTTGCTCAGATGAAAAACTCCTCTTGCCTGCACGTTGCTATGTATAAAAATATAATGAATGGCATCACCATGGCTCCCAGGCATTTTACTCAGCCGCAAGAGAAGAAAAATAATCCTTTGTATTTTATTAGAAACGCTTATTAGGAATACGTTCTCTTAAAGCGCGATCGATGGACAGCAGCACACCGAGAAACCCCAGTACATGGAGCCCATTGCAGCTGGCTGGAGTATGGAAAACGTAATGGGCCTCGTCCGGATTGGGAAGCGCGCTGATGGTGTGGCGTATCTCTGTGTTTCGCTGCCTGATAGAAGCTGTCAGAGGCTGACAGCCTATAACAGCGCTCGGCTACAGTACTCAGCCCTCATACATGGAGCGCCGAGGGCTGTTTTAAGCTGTCAGCCTCTGACAGCTTGCTTACAAAACTTGCTTCCAACCCCGTAGCAGCTACATCCCTTGAACCCCCTGTAGTTATGCCCCTGGTGAAGGGTATAGTAAGGGCGTATAGTTGTTCTGCAGCAGTTCCTGTGGGGGGCAGGAATGGTTAGGGTTAGGCTGTGGAGAGGGGATGGTTAGGGATATGCTGCAGGACAGGGATGGTAAGGGTTAAGGTTAGGGGATGGTTAGGATTAGCCTGCGGTAAGGGGATAGTTAGAGCTAGAGTGACGAACATTTTACCTGTTGCTGCTGGATTCTTCATGTCGGACCCCGGTAATCTGCAGGTTTTTCAACCCGGGTCTCAGCTAAGGCACGCGATTGGAGGGATTTGTTTACTGTTGCTATGCAACAGTAAACAAGTCCCTCCCCGGGAGCTGCACTTGGCCCCTTCACAATGTCAGGGCAGACCCAGGACCCAGAATTTCCTGGCTCTACCCTGGAGTTTTTTAAGGGACCTATCCAGGTTTACTTTTTAATAATCTGCAATCTGAAAGCGGCATTATGGTAACGTGGCTGCTTGTGCATAGGCATCCAAAGCACCTGTTGCGAGCCCCTCTGGTTTGCACACAGCCCCCTCAGGATTTGCCCCCGCGTGTATGGCTCACACACTGTGTGCTTATTTGCATATGCCTCTGGATCAGCCTTGGCATGTTTAAGTCCTGGAAGATGCAGACGGCAAAACACTCAGATTCAGAGCTGTTTTCGTGTGTGGATCACAGCTAAGCCTTTAATTAGTTTCTTGGGGTTTTTACCAAAATCAAGCATTTATTTCTTAGTTGCCAGCTCTCCCTGAATATAAGGAAGTCTCCCTGAAGAGCGGGTGATCTCCCTGACTCCCTGAAGAGCAGGTGATCTCCCTGAAGAGCAGATGGTCTCCCTAACTCCCAGAAGTCTTGCCAATCTCCCTGATACTGATTTAGTCCCAGAAGTCATTGCGGTATGATAGAATTTAAAATTGTGTTCTATTTCCCTGCATTGAAGCCTATGGAGACGGCCATTTTTCATGGAGGCCAAGATGTCATGAAAGACTGGCCATTGCCAATCTCATTAAGCCCCGTCCCCTTTAATAATTTTTTGCTTTAATGGGGATGGTGGCGGGGCTTGATGGCGCATCAGTGTTGCTGGACATTCTCTATCCTGTGTGTATGTTATAGATAGAATGGTATAGTGTGTTACTGGGTATTCTCTATCCTGTGCATATGTTACAGATAGAATGGTATAGTGTGTTACTGGTAATGGCAGTGTTGCAGGACATTCTCTATCCTGCGTGTATGTTACAGATAGAATGGTATAGTCTTTACTGGGTAATGACAGTGTTGCTGGACATCCTCTATCCTGTGTGTATGTTACAGATAGAAGGGTATAGTCTGTTACTGGTAATGGCAGTGTTGCTGGACATTCTCTATCCTGTGTGTATGTTACAGATAGAAGGGCATAGTCTGTTACTGGTGAATGGCAGTGTTGCTGGACATTCTCTATCCTGTGTGTATGTTACAGATAAAATGGTATAGTGTGTTACTGGGTAATGACAGTGTTGCTGGGGCATTTCCTTTCCTGTGTTTCTGTTGCTAGTAGATTACCCCCCACCCCCGGCCTTCATGTACCTGTTTGCATTTACCTATAAACTGATCTGAGCGACTTCCCTTTTGTGTGTAATCAGAATAAGGTAACTAGAAGGTGTCCTCTGTATTAGGTGGTGGTCACTTAGATGCTCTCTGTATTAAGTGGTGGTCACTTAGATCCTCTCTGTATTAGGTGGTGGTCACTTAGATCCTCTCTGTATTAGGTGGTGGTCACTTAGATGCTCTCTGCATTAAGTGGTGGTCACTTAGATGCTCTCTGTATTGGGCTGTGTTAACTAAGATTTGATTTTAACTTTTTTTTATGTAACACGTTTTATTGCATTTAACTAGTTCTTTATAACCCACACATATTTACACAACTCTTGTTACATTTCTTTATTCTGTCATAATCCTACTTATGTTTTTTATTAGGCCCAATCAACATTGCTTTCAACTACATCTGGCCCTGGGCTGCTTTAATTTCCCAATCCGCCCCTGCCCGCACCCACGCAGTTTGTACAACTTGTATAAGGAGGCAAGTAAGTGAACTTTTGTAAACACTGAAGTTAGGTTAATAGCACCATAAAACATGATCAAATTATATTTACTAAATGAATCAATGTTGTCTAATCCCATTAACCTGTAATATTTACTCAGTGTGTAATACTAGTATTTTCATGATCTATGTGTGCTATATATCGTACAAGTTTTGGTTTTTACATGTGTATCAGCCTGAACTGGCTTAATTGCATATTAGAGAAATCCCAGTCTCTGTGTGGAATTCTCAGAGAAAGAGGTGTGTACTGCTTGGGAGGTTGTCTGGTAGCAGCAGCTGAGAGGGGTTGTTGTACCACAGCAGCTATTTTGGAGGCTTTAAGGGGTGCCTCCTGAGGTAAGTTAGCTCTAAATTTAAAAACACACACATATATATATAAGTGCCAGAGGAATGTCTTGAATCAAAGGCACATCATAATCAACATAGCAGTCCAAAGCGCCGGCAAGCTGCTTCATTCACACAGACCGTAACTGGGACCAGTCCTTCAGCAGCTGCTGTGTTTAGGAGAAGGCCTTCGGTAGTCGTGAGCTGCACGTTGCTGATTACAGAGGCACTGGTAGGCGTGTTCCCTACGCGTTTTGTTGGCTTGCAACTTCCTCCCCCTGAAGAAGTTGCAAGCCAGCGAAACGCGTTGCTAAAGGACTGGTCACGGTTACGGTCTGTGTGAATGAAGCAGCTTGCCGGCGCTTCCGACTGCTATGTTGATTATGATTTGCCTTTGATTCATGAAATTCCTCTGGTACTTGTTTTTACCTCTATTTGTTTATATTCATTAAAACCTCTGCACAATGTGCAGAAAGGTCTTGACGGCGGTTGGTGGCTTATCATATATTTGCAAACAGGGCCGCTGTCATAAAATATGGGCCCCGGAACCCAGCCTTGTGACCCCGCCCCCTAGGAGACGTCATTGGTGACGTCACATAGGGGCAGGACCCGGCCGACATACTTTAATAGCGGGTCGGTGGGCAGGGAAGATCTTCCCTGCACACTGGCCTGCTACTAAATAGCACTGAGCAGCAAGTATACCTTCTTCTACAGAGCTAGGTAAGTATTGTTGGGCCCCCATCAGGTCCAGGCCTGGGACAATAGCCCCGGCTGCCCCCCCCCTGATGGCGGCCCTGTTGTGTAATGGACATTTCTGCATTTTATTTTACAGATAGAAGGGTATAGTCTGTTACTGGTAATGGCAGTGTTGCTGGGGCATTTCCTTCCCTGTGTTTCTGTTGCTAGCAGATTACCCCGGCCTTCATGCACCTGTTTGCCTTTACCTATAGACTGATCTGAGCAACTTCCCTTTTGTGTGTAATCAGAGAAAGGTAACTAGAAGGGAATGTACAACTTTAAGACTAAACACAAAAAAGTAATGCAAAACAAAACAACTCGGGCTCGCTCATAACAAGCAATCAATCACATTGCAACTATCACATCTGTCCATTTGATACAATTAACATGAATTATTACAATGGGCACACGTTTCTTCCTTTTAATCAATTCCACCAAGTCTTTCGGCAGCAGGTTTAGGGGTCAAAATCTATTTGTATTTCTTGTTATTAATAATATCAGCAGAAATATTTTAGTGTTTTTTTTTTTATTTTATTCCTAAATATAAATCATTGTTAATCCTCCAAAATGTTATATTATGAGGTTGAAGCCATATGGGGAAGTTTACGTCTATCCAATAAAATAAACAGCTGTGAACATTTTCCCTTAAAACGGCCTTGTGTGACACAGCAGTGTGTACAGAGAGACAGGCAGGGTGTAGCATGCAGACACTAATTTGTTCTTATCCATGTGTGAGCATGAAATGTAAAACCAGTCATCATTCCTTTCGTTTCACACAGTTCATTAGTGACGTTGAATTTTTTAAAGTATAAAATGTGATGTTCCACATAATGATGATAGTGATAATCCATCCCTTTATGTCTGTGAAGCTCCTTCTACAGAAAACAGGATAAAGTTTCCCTCCCTTCACATCTCCCTATTAAGGCTGTAGGGTTGCACCCTTTTAAAACATAGCCTCAAGCATGGAAGTTTTCATGATGTTCATAAATCTGGACTAGAACAAAGTAAAGTCATTTTTCACTTACATTTCTCAGACTGAATAACTTAAAAGACTAATGCATTGATCAACCATGTGTCTGCATAATACAGTGCTCAGTTATTGCTCTGTTCACAGAGCACCGGAAAGAAACCCAAAACCCAGAATAATGGATATGGATATATCCTCCTCACCTATAAACCCAGGACTTCTCCAATGCTGTTCCCCACCACTAGGATTGTATCCCTATTAGGTTCTCCACTCCCCTCCAAACCTTCCAGTAATATTTACAATCCTAGGGCTGGATCCAGACTCAAGTAAGTGCTTGAAATTAGTTACTCCTGGGTAAACCATGTTGATTGCAGGGGAGTCAAGTTAATTGTATTCTTTGCATTCAGAGATATAGCTTTGAATTGCTTACTGCACACAGATACTGACCAGCTTTACTATCACACTGTTATTTAGACTTGGGATAGGAAACATCACCTCTCAATTCTAATACTGTTTGCAACAGATGAAATATGACTCCCCTGCAATCAATATGGTCTAGCCCAGGAGTAACTAAGTTCAAGCACTTACTTGAGTCTGGATCAAGCCCCTACCTCTTACCACACCCTAGTGCTAACCAGATCACTGACTCTCTGTCACCCATTTCTTTAGTAATTCTGATCACAACTCCATAAGTGTTCCTCATACGTCTGTAATTTACTGATAGTAGCTACTACGCATGCGCAGTAACTATTTTATACAATCTACGTATCGAATCGATATGTAGATTACGTAAAATAGTTACTACGCATGTGTAAAAGGCCGTATATACGTAATCTATGTAACGAAACGATACAAGGAACACTTACGGAGTTGTGAATAAAACCCACTGCCTTTTGTTTCCAATAGCAGGACCCATGCATAGCGTGAACTGGTTTTATAGGATTACAGAAGGCATTTATGTAAATTTTAAGACTTTTGCACTTTGTAATTTATATATTGTTTTTTTCTTCCTATGATATTTGTACTTGCGGCTGACCCCTTGGATGACCCTATAAATAAAGGTTAATAATAATAATAATAATAATAATTATCATAAAACTGGTGCCAACAAACAAAATATGATACTTTTTGCAAAGTATACACTAGAAAAAAGAAAGAATTCAAATGTTAGATCAATGAAGAAATTCATTGATTCATTGATCAGGGAGTGATGACGTCCAGTTTAGTCATTCAGGTGTTGTAATACCTTCCTGATGTTCTGTTAGCTGTCTCTGCAGCTTCTGTAGCAGATTTTGTAGTCTCTCACACTGGTCTGTGCCCTCCAAGAGCTGTCTGCGGAGAGAAAGGATCTGAGTGCCTGCCTCGTCCTGAAAAGGAGAAGATACAGTATATTTGAGAAGATTGTTAAAAGCATAAGATGTAAATGTAATAAATGAAGAATTAGCAAAATTGCTGCTTAGCTTTGATTTTTAGGCAAAAAAATTGAACAGCAATCTTCATATAGACAAAGGGCCAGCTCTAGAGTCAATGGACCTGATTCACACTTAAGAATCTTCTTAAAATAAGAACTTAAAGTCACTCCTGGGCTAAACCATGTTGATTGCAGGGGAGTCATTTTTCATCTGTTACAAACAGTACTAGTGTTGAGAGGTGATATTTCCCAGCCCTAAAGTCTAAATAACAGTGTAACAGTAAAGCTGGTCAGTATCTGTGTGCAGTAAGCAATTCAAAGTTGTATTCCTGCATGCAAAGAATACAATTAACTTGACTCCCCCCGAAAACAACATGGTTTAGCCCAGATGTGACTTTAAGTTCTTATTTTAAGAAGATTCTTAAGTGTGAATCAGGTCCAATATTGTTAAGGGATCTACGCAAGCCACTTGTGTACCTTATGGCTGCAGAACTTTACAAAAGTCCACACGTGCGGAGGCCTGGATCCGGTCCAGGTCTGTCAGCCATTTTAAATATGGATGAAAAGATCTGAGATAAACACCCCTAAATTTTGACCAGACTGTTTGTATTGGGAAGCAGTGTTAGGTGGTTGCCTATTAAAGTGTGGGGGGTTTCTATTCACATAGGGCCTGATCCAGAGCTACGCTGGGCCGCTGTCCGTAAGTGCGGCCAGTGTAGCTTTGGTGCACTCCACCAAGACTCCCTCTGTGGCCAGCGTAACTGGGTAATTACGCCGGTCACATGCTCGTAAGTCCCTAACCCTTTCCTCCCTTCCCAATTTCCCTCCCCCCCACCTACACTGTAGTTACTGAGCTGCCAGCCCCTTCGTCCGTAATTACGCTGTAGTTACGGACGTCCGATTCAGGGTACCCAGAATAATTGGTCACGGCGCATGCACAGATCGGCAGAAATGCAGATTTTATGCAGCCGCCCGCTGTAACTAGAGCAGGCGGCGTAGCTCTGGATCAGGCCCATACTCTTGAGAAGCATGCTGAACATAGTCTGCTTTTAGCAGCAGTACAGTGTTCCTGGGTGCTCTTTGAGCCTGATCCAGACCTACGCCGATGCGCTGTGCTTACTAAAGCACAGCGTATCGGCGTTTACTTACCCTGACACTCCCCCTGTGCGGGCGCATGGCCCTTCCTTACGCCGGCTGAAGGCTACCCTAACTTCAGCCGGCGTAAGGAAGGGGCCATACGCTT
>WWET01000757.1:71107-85903 GCA_011038615.1 Limnodynastes dumerilii | reverse complement strand
TATAATGAAAAATATAAGTGACCCCTTACTACAATATCTTGACTAATAACAGTTATGAAATATTTAGTATTGAAATGGAAAGCTGTTCAAAGGGAAACATTTCTTCTGCCACAATGGCAATATCATAGTCCTCACCCGCTCCCTTTGAGCCTCCCTGAGCTCCTGCACAAGATCCTTCAGAGCTACTCTCACGGCCTCAGTGTCAAGCTCCTGGTAAGGAGAGCGGCTGCGGTCAGGAGAACCTCCTCTCGAACATGGAGTTCTCCGTCCATCCATCAGTGTGCTAACTGAGCTATCAAGACCTATGTCAAAACATAACACATATATTATACATTCAAAGTTTACAGCAGTATTCTTCAAGACATTTCTGGATCATACTACATAATGTTACTGTATACACACAGCTATGTGTTTTGTTCAAAGGGCATATGCCAATGACTCACACAATAGATAACAAGTCACCAGAAAATCATTGTACTCCGTATTAACCAAAACAACATAATACACATGGAATTGCCTCTGTAGTGGTGTCCGGTGAAGTTAATACATATTGATAGACAGGTGTTCAATTAGGTGCGTACGCTGCAATCATCATTAGTCATTAGCAGTCATTAGACATCAGCTGGTAAAAACTTGAGAGACATGTAAATATAATCTGTGTTATCTAGTTTGGGTTATATGCAGCCCCTTCTTGGACCAGGATACTTTATTCTAAGCACTATGGACCGGATTCACAGATCCGTATTTACTAGCAAGGCCACACCCATGACACTCCCCTCGCCTGGACTGTCTCTCTGTGACTCACGCCTCCATAGGGCACCTTTATCTCTGCGTGTGCGTGCTTATCTATCTAACTGCACCCTCAAATGCCCATTTCCATGCCTTTCCCCCACCCACTTTCATGTAACTTTGAACATACGGAAAACAACCTCACGTAAGTCCCTAAGTGCGATTCACAAGTCCGTGCCTAAAGTACTTACGTGCGTAAATACTACGTAATTTGCGTGGAAAAAGTTACTACGCATGTGCTGTTAATTCGCTCCTTAAAATAATCATGCAATCCACCGCAAAAACGTATCTGTGAATATATATATGGCCTATATATCTGCTTCAAAGAATGACAGGTTAAAGTAGTTATTAAAATAAAAAATAATTATCATTCAGGAATTAAATAAAACGAATTACCATAAAACAGGACAAATAACTCTGGACAATCACCTTTAACGGGCGAAGTAGCTCTACGGGGGGAGGGGCTGCGGCCCCTGATGCCCAGAGTACACCTTAGTGCTGAGCACAGGCTGTTTAGCTGGGTCTCTGCCTCTCTGCGTGCTGCTTGGATCTTGCCCAGCTCAGCTTCTAGTGCTCTCACTCGGGTCTCACATGCTCCCAGATGAAGCCTGAGATCTGCAGCCTCGCTGGTTTCCCTTTGTAGCTGCTCCTGCAATGCTTTGCAGCCCTCCTGCAGCCTTCGCTCTCCTGCACGACTCTCGCAAAGTCTCTGCTCCAAATCTCTCTCCCGCTGGCGGGAAGAAGACTCTAATGCTGAGAGACGCTGCTGCAGTGATGAGATCTGAGGGATGCCAGGAATAGATTAGCTGCAGTCCTTAAAGTGGCCCATAAAAGGATCTATCAAAACTTTAATTAAGGGGCCAGATTTACTAAGCTGCGGGTTTGGAAAAGGGGAGATGTTGCCTATAGCAACAAAGCAGATTCTAGCTGACATTCTCTAGAATGTAATAGTTAAATGAGAGCTAGAATCTGATTGGATGCTATGGGCAACATCTCCATTTTTCCAAACCCACAGCTTAGTAAATCTGACCCTAAATGTTAACTCTAAACAGGCTAAGACTTAAAAACCACTTAGAAATCTAGAAATATTTTTAATATTACTTATATTAAATTAAGTTAAAATGAAATGCACATGAACCCTCTATAAGAAGAATACAGTAGTATTTACCTCCCTGCGGGCAGCTTCTTTCTCTGCCTCGCTTTCTGTCACCCGCTGTCTCAGCTCCAGGGATTCCCGGCGGCTCTGCTGCTCCTTCTGCTCTTCCTGCTGAATGCGAGCCTGCAGCTCAGCCACCTCTTGTTCCTTCTGACTGCTCTCTCCACCAAGTGTTTTTACCTGGGTATATATTATTAACATTTACTTTTACATCACAGCATAAAAAGTATAAAAACATGGTGGAAGTTCTAATAAAAATTCATCTGAATATGGAATATTTGTATATGTTTAATAGAACAACCAAACTTTGTACCATCTATAGTAGAGGGCAGAGACTCTATAAACAGCATCTGTAAGATACCTGTCTGCGCAGCTCCTGCAGCTGTCTGCGGGCCTCCATGTGTGAACGCTCCACCTCACGTAAGTTGGTTCTCAGTTGTGCTGCTTCGCGCTCTACACACGACTTTGCCTCCTGGAGTACAGCCATGCGCTGATGTTTCTCCTCTATAGCCATCTGCAAGCTGTAGAAAGGATGGCAAGCCAATGACAACACCACACTGCATACTTTTACCCATCAGAGAACATGTGCATCTACTTTACAGCGCGTTCATGTACTTTACAACATGTTCATATACTTTACAGCGTGTTCATGTACTTTACAACATGTTCATATACTTTACAGCGTGTTCATGTACTTTACAACATGTTCATATACTTTACAGCGCGTTCATGTACTTTACAACATGTTCATATACTTTACAGTGCGTTCATCTACTTTACAACATGTTCATATACTTTACATCTACTTTACAACATGTTCATCTACTTTACAGTGTGTTCATCTACTTTACAGTGTGTTCATGTAGTTTACAGAGCGTTCATGTACTTTACAACATGTTTGTCTACTTTTTTGCTTCCATTTTCTTCCTAATACTATTGTATTTCTTTACAGATGATTTTCTTTGCATTGACGGTCAATGTATTTAATAGGTTTAAAATTGCTAAAAAAAAATCATTCTAATTCCCTCGACCACAGCCATGGCTGTAGAGAGAAACACTTTGTAGTACAGGGAAATAGCCAGTAACTTCTCTCTGCAGCTCATACGTCAGACATTGTTTCTTTAAGGAATTACCTGGAGCACTACAGGTAACATTACCAGGGAACATCACAGTGCTTTGGAAAGTTCCCATTTGAAAGCATCACTCATTAGATGGATGACAAGTTAGAATATTGATATTGCCAATGGTGAGGAAACTGATGACAAATATAGGAAAGTTCCCCATTGTTACTAGTTATGATAAAAGGTAATCACTATATAAAAAACTTTCATACTGCGTTATGCCATTAGGGCACATTTTAAAGTCTATTGGGGAAGTTATGTGTTTATTCTTTATGAAAATAATTAGAATTTGGATTGAGTTTATTACGCATAGATGTGACTCTATATGTAGCCTCACCTGCTCCTCTCTGTCTCTGTTTTCTTGATAAATGCTCTCAGTTCAGTATTGGACTTATGCAGAGTTTCTCTTTCACGAGTCAGGTCTCCAAGATCTCTACGTAACTCTAGAGCCTCCTTCCTCTGCACTTCACAGGTCTCTTCCTTCTCTCGCAGGAGACGCTGAACCTCTATGATGTCTCTGCGCAAGCCATCTCTGCCATCCTCTGCCAAGCGCACCTGAGTTCTCAGCTCCTCTACCTGCATAGCAGTAACACCTTAGCTAATTTCATACTTACAGCATATGTTGTGCATACAGTGTAACTTTTTATGCATTGCTACTATAGGCATTCCGTTATGTTTCTTATAGACTCCAGGATTTATTCTGTGTTCAGTCAGCGGTTTTTTTTAACCACATTTTCTACTAATCCCTTTGTTTTTCTAATCTTTACCCAAGTGGTTAGTCAGCCTTATAAGAAGTATTGTTAAAGATAACAGACCGGATCAAGACACATGAGAGAGGGGAGTGAACTCCCTCTGTCACTCCCCTCTCTCGTTTGTAAAAAGTGTGAATTACGCTGTGGATCAGAGGTCCGTCTGACCGTTCCACACTGTATGTTTTAAATGCTTCTCCCCACCCACCTTTGCGGGCGGAGGGGAAGCACAGCCCCTTTGCTCTTAAAATCCATTGTACAGACAATGAAAGTTATGTATTCAGACTTGAGAGAGAGTTAGGTGGAGACCGATTTGCACCTATCTGTCCAGCACCTGACAGCACCCCTGTTTTTAGATGCCTAATTGCACTTAAGAGTTACCGTGCGTATTTTCCTTCTTAAAAAAATACACACAGAGAATGGCTCCTCCTGCCCTCCCCGGCTAAATCCTCCCCGAGGCTGCCTTGGCACCCCTCCTTCTGCCCAACCTATCCTTTAAAGACCGCACGTAGTCAATCTATGTACCTAAGTGGTATGCATATTGCGTAAAAGATCTAGTACGCATGCATAGTAAGTTCTTTCTTAAATCCCCTCACTTAAGAAGCCGCAGCTTCTTAAGTGTGAATCCTGCCATATATTACTAAACCTCACGTAACATCTGCAGGGTGCATGCACCATCCCATCCATACAGCCCACTTATGCACTTTGTAAGTGGGCTCTCGTACGGACCTGTGGATCCGGTTCAACATCCTTAGAATTGGCGCACACAGAAAATAACTGGACAAAATGCAATTAATAGAAAATTGTTGTATTAAAAAACTGATCATTTAGGCATAAGAAACATCTGTATTCAGACTTGTTTATATCTTGAACTAGGGTCACTTTACATGGAGAAAAGCATTAGAACAGGCATGAAGGCACAAGTTCAGCACCCAATGAGATACAGCTTATAGTGAGTTACACAAATCATGAAATACATTAGCTATAAAATGTTCTTTTGCCATCTCCATAAAGCTTTTACACAGTGTAAAGCTGCTATTAAACGACAACTCTAAGCCAAATGCAAATATGAGAATACACAAGGCACAAACAGAATGTTAATAGTTCAGGGCCATGGAGACAATTTTAGAGGAATTCTTCCTCTTTGTTCCCCTAAAAGCTAAATGTAAATCTTTGTTGCCCCAGGATCTCACTGTTAGTAAAGGTATTATTGTTTTTTACTAGCTGATTATTAGGCTAATTATGGCAAAACTTCATTTGTTGAACTAAAATTTAAATTAAAAAAATTATAAAAATGTAAGACATAATAATAATAATAATATAATCTTCATTTGTTGAACTAAAATTTAAATTAAAAAAATTATAAAAATGTAAGACATAATAATAATAATATAATAATATAATAATTAAATACAAAAATAAATGTCTGCTAAACCAAGCAAATAGCTGTGTTTGAAATGAATTTTAGCATATTTGTGCTATTTGTTACCTATAGCGTTAGGTACATTACATTATTCATTTGTCCTCACACCTCTATAAGGTGTGATTTAAATGTGTTCCTCTAATTAATTTCCACCTCTAAGTAACGGGTATCATCACAATGCTTGCATATGAGTTCCATTTGTTATAATGCCTTCCTTTAGTTTATTCTCCTTCAGCATTGTAAGCCAATGGTGGGCAACAGACTGCCACCTAAGGGTCACATAAAGCCTCCTGAGCAGAGTATCTCCTGAACCTCAACAGAGTCATGATCACGTGTTAACCTTAAGAGCTACAATAATAAAGATCCCCACTTACCTCTTTGGTCAGACTCTCCCTGTCTTGACTTAGCTGTTTGACACGCTCACAGAAGCTCTTGTTCTCTTTAGAATGAGCTGACACAGTGTTCTCAAACTCAGCCTGCAGAGCCTTCAGGTCTGAAGAGACCACGTCCAGCAATGCCTGTTCAGTGTAAATAAAAACAATGCATTAAGAACTACAACTTTATCACATTCCTCTCACTATCATTGAAACTCATGTTATTTCCATAATACAGGAGATGTCACAAATACACCAAACAGGTTACAGGAACAATCATAAGGTCTCTGGATTATATCTATATGTATATGGTGAAGACTAACCTTGTCCTGGTCTTGCTTAATCTGAGCTTCCCTTCTGAACCTCTCAGCCTCCAGTTTGGTGTCAGAAAGCTCCCTCTGCGTCTGATTCAGCAGTTCATTCAGAGAGTTCTTCTCAGCTTCCTTCTGGGAAAGTGCCTGCACAGGAAAATTTAAAGTCTCAAATATATCCCAGATGATGAAAGGTAGAGCTTTCCAAAGAAGTAACAAGAAACTCCCTAACTTATAATGGGACATACAATTCTGTATACAGCAAACAAAAACTCTTTAACAATTGAATTCAGAACCAGAAGTATAATTAAGATATATTCAAATACTAAGATGAGTCCCTCTTTTTTACCTTTTGCTTCTCGTTCTCCACTGCAAACAGGCTCATTTCCTTGTCTTCCTGAAGACGCACAATCTCTGCATTCAGCATCTGCTTTATCTTCTCACATTCAGAGAGAAGTTCTTCTTTCTCATTCTCCATACGCTGAACTGCCTCCTGCTTCTCTGCTATCATGGTCTGGCAGAGGGTCTCCTGTTGATAAAATGTAGTGGATCAAACAGAGTGGAGCTCGATGTATGTGACTGTACATAAATATGTGAGCATATGCTTTAAAGGGATTTATGGAAACATGGTGTCCTTCTTGATGTTACCAGCCTGGTGTAACATTAACTACAGCTTCGGGTAAGGAAGTTGAAGTGAGTAGCACTTGTACCTCACAGCACTGAGGTCATGAGACCGATTCCCGGACTAGGCCTTATCTGTGTGAAGTTTGTATGTTCTCCCTGTGTCTGTGTGGGTTTCCACCGGGTGCTCCGGTTTCCTCCCAAAAACATGCTGGTATGTAAATTGGCTGCTGAATAAATTAACTCAAGTGTGTGTGTATGTATGTGTGTGTGTATGTGTAAGTATGTATGAATGTGTTAGGGACTTAGTATGTAGCTCCAATAGGGGTAAGAACATGATAGGATGTGAATATCTACTGTTCTCTGTAAAGCGATGCAGACAATTTGTGGCACTCTACAAATAAGCATTAATAATAATGATAATTATAATAATAATAATAGTAACATGTTGAGAGACAGCAGGTGATATGGGAACTGCACAGCCATCATCACAGCTCTTTATGGTAACACTGAATACAAACCTTCTCTTTCCTGAGCCTCTCTACAGTGTCTTGGTGCTGCTGTGCATGGTTACTAAGAGACAACTGTGCCTTCTGCTCTGTCTGTGCCAGCTGCATCTCCAACTTGACCTTCTGCTGCCGCAGCTCAGCCACTGCTTCCTCAGATACCAGGGCCTGGTGCTGAGCCTCCGCTATCATGAAAGATCAGAATATGTTTTACACGCCAGGAAATGTAACATAGAGATCCAGGGTTATAAAGTACATATGTTATTTTCCAGCCACCATTGCTTCTTATGGTCATCAGGAAATCTTTAGAATTCCAGCTTTTAACCAAATGTAGACCAGCAAAATCAGTAAGAAACTTCATACAATGGGCAGACAGCTAGCGGGAAAGTACTCAAGCCTTATTTTTATTATAGGCTCCTCAAAGTAATCACAGATACCACAGAATGCAAAAAACAAAGTCCAAGATCACCACTTAATGTTGTGCTGCAGTTTAAAATATGCCCATCCCTTACACCCATTTAGTGACCTATATAAATATTTATCCTGAACTATGATTTATTTGTATGTACACTTGGCTCAATCTGCACTGCATCATCCTTTTGAAAATCATCTATAAAAAAATATTAAAAAAAATATCTATTTATGGTAACCCTTTAAGCAAGAAGTTCAATAAAATATAACTGACGTTAAACATAGATAGACAGACAGACAGACAGATAGATAATAGGAATTGCTAAATAATCTATTGTCTTTTTTAAGTCCTAAAGTGCCACACATTTTCCATAGGGACGATGAGTCCCATTGGTGAGGCACCTGGGCAGGCTTTATAAATTACTATCTATGCAAGTGGCGTGCCTACTTACTGAACTTGATAGATAGATAGATAGATAGATAGATAGATATAGATAGATATAGATAGATTATATAATCTGTTTGATATGATTCAGTTCATGGGTGCTTGTTATTATTCAATGTCCTATTTTATATATGATCATAGGTACATAGGTGCTGTCACACTTTCAAGTCATTTCTCACAAGCCTCTGAAGTCCAGCCATCTTTCCAGTCTTGATCACACTGAGGAGCTCCAGACATGTCTCAGTCATGATCACAATACCTGCCTACATCAGAAGTGAACCTTGGCTTCAGTCCTAAATCCAATGTCCAGTTATCTTCGGCTCCAGTGTGTGCTTTGCATTATTATACCAGGTTGCTCTCTTTGCTGTTGATCCCATATCTCAGTTTTGCATTGTGTACTTTGTTGGTGTATTGTGATTATGAACTGTGTATTTTTTAGTAAACCAGTTTCTGGTTATCACAATCAAATCAGCCTCTTTTCTCATTGTCTTTACCTACACTGCCATGGATTTCCTACACAATTGGGGCATTTATCTTCAATATACCTCAAATAAAGCACTACGTAATCTGATGGCGCTATATAAAAACCTTTTAATAAATACATCAATAAATAAGTAAATACATTTTTGTTTCATAACTGCTTAAATCTATGAGGTCAGAGAAATATCTGTACCCGGTTTTCAGCCCTGTATGATTCCTGAATATAACAAGTGGCACACAGGCATATGGAGATTGTATTATGAGATATTTCCATAGGGATACACTACTCGGTTAATTCAGTGGTATCATACCTTGCAGATTTTGTTTTGCAATCATTAGTGTGTGTATCTCCCCTTCCATTTGTGTCCTGCGATCTTCCAGTTGCGCTGCCCGGCGTTGTGTTTCATACAAGCTGCTCTCTAGAGAATCCTTTTGTGCCCTAAGAGATAAAGCCAGCATAAAATCAGTGAACTACTGGAAAAAGCCCCATGCAAACTAATAGATAGCAGAAGAAAACCTACTGAAGCTGGGTCAGTTGTTCTTCTTGCTCCTGCCTCTCAGTTCCTAAAGCTGCAACCTGCACCCCAAGCTCTGCATTCTGATTGGTCAACTCTTCAATCCTCTGAGCTGCACGTTGCAGGGCTACTGCTTGCGTCTCCAGCTCCCTGTGGTTTTCATGCAACTCATCCCGAAGACTATGAGTTTCCGCAATGACCTGTTGAATACAGAAAACAATCACAGAATTAAGGCCATTTTTGTCATCGCATGCATTACGTAGAGTGCACCCATGCTATGAGCGTTAGATGGGGGAGAGGTGATTGAATTCTATAAATAAAAAGACCAATATAAAATGTCTTTCACTTCTTACCTCTGCAAGCTGTTCCTTTAATTTAGCTTTCTCTTTCTGTACAGTATGAAGCTGCTCATTAAGCCACTGCTGCTTCTCCTCTGTCTCTCTGCACCTCCACTCCAGTGCAGCACTCTCTGTCTGCAGCTTAGATATCTCTAGTTCCATTACCTCCCGCTGCTCCTTCAATGCTGCACAGCTGGCCTCACTAATACGGCGATCCTCCAGCAAGGAACCACGGTCTGTCTCCAGCTGTAGCATTCGTGGTGAAAACAAAAATGTCAAATAGTAACTTAGGGGCAGATCCTGAACTACGGACATGCGCTGTGCTTAAATACGATCAGCGTAAATACAATGCACTCCCTAGATGAGTTTACGCTTATGGCAGGCGTATATACGCCCGTGGGCGTAGTTCTGGTTCAGGCCCTTAGTTGCTGTTCAGGGGGACCCATATTTCCTCAGTACCATGGTACTCAACGTAATGTGGTGCTAGGCTTCTCTGGGGGAGAGATCTTTCCTGTGCTGGTACCATTAATAGGGAATTTTATGCATGCAAATGCGTTTAATGCATATAAATGATGCGACTGACACATAGATTTTCTTTATGTGAACATAGGTTTTCAGCATTGTTAGTAGTGGACTGCATTACAAACACACACTGTATGAACCTCCCTGATTTCTGCCCACTGTATAAGAAGAATTGAACATACCATTTACACATGCAAAGTGGGACATACCATATACACATGCAGAGTGGGACATACCATAAACACATGCAGAGTGGGACATGCCATATACACATGCAGAGTGGGACATGCCATATACACATGCAGAATGGGACATGCCATATACACAGGCAGAGTGGGACATACCATATACACATGCAGAGTGGGACATGCCATATACACATGCAGAGTGGGACATGCCATATACATATGCAGAGTGTAGAACCAAACTATGACACTTAGGATTCCTGTGTGTGATACTATAACAATTGCCTTTTCTCTCCCAGGTGTTGCACTACTACAGTGGATGAAGAATACTTTCCTGTTTACTAAATCTTCTAATGTTTTGTTGATTTTGCTGGTGTTCCACAGAAATTACTGTCCCTCTGTGTTTTATTTAGACTTTCCATGTTCAAGAGCAAGGGCAACAGCAAATACAGAAGAGATGGCTCCCAAATGGAACACAAGAATAAGAGATTTGCTATGTATAACATAACCATGTATATAGCAATGTGTACCTGTAAAATTTCACGATTCAGGGCAACTTTATCTTGTGCTAAGCCCTCGTTCAGTGCACCCATCTTGGCCAGCGAGTCGTTTAGTGCGGCCCGTTCACTGCGCATTTGGTTTAGTGCCAGCTCTACTTCCGCTCTGCTTGACTCAGCCTGGCATGGAAATCCATGTTAAAAACACACCAAAGACGCCAGAGACACTGTGTACTGTACTTAGATCAATATTTTCCATCTCATGCAGAGTTCCTAGACCAAGGAGGATTGTCAATGTGGCATGTCCTAGCGATGACCCTTTTGGGATTAACACTTACTAAATGATTACTTTGTAATAATACAATTCCAGTACAGTCCACTTGTTATGCTTGTTCCCACTGACTTATTAAAACATTTTCCATTAATTAGCACTAGTAGTGATCACAGTGTTTGCAGAGGTCTTAAAAACAAGTAAATAAACAGAATTAATGTTCTCTTTAATGATCTATACATTTATAAGATACAGGATACAGCTTTACCCATAAATGAGGTTTATTCTTAACTAGGCAAATCTGAATACAGACTGACGGCAATTGCATTGTAGAAAGCGGCGGTGATGTGACTCCATTCAGCTGGCGGCTGTACCAGGTTTGACAGGGCAGCCATCAGGGAGGGACTGCCGGACCCGGAGCTAATGAGGCCTTCCATCATTAGCAGGCCTAGCTGCTAACAAAGGTCTGTCCCTGCGACGTTACATAATGGGTAGGGCCCCATGGATGTGTGCCTAACCCCAAAAATTCAGACCGGCTACATGTTATAAGCCAGCATATCAAATCATATCATATAAAAGTACAGCATATCACTGAGTAACAACCCCCCAAAAATGCACCGGTTATCAGAGTCATTACGTTTCTGTAACTACCCACAGATTGCCATTCTTTTTCCCTAAAACTTATTACCTACTTAACCACACTGGATTTTTCCTATACATGGCAAGTCACAACTACATTGAGCAGTGAAAATAAATATTAGATTATGTTTAAAACCACTGCAATCATTACAGCAGTAATACCCCTTTTACACCAAGCTATGGACCCGGGAATAACCCTGGTCGGGTGTCAGTGTGGATGGGTCAACCCTGGTCTGGAATTCTGGGTCCTTGACTCTGGTCGCTACCTGGGTTATTCTCGGGATGCCCTAAGCCATGCTGCGGTATGAAAGTACCAAATTGAGGGTGACTGTCTGCAGACACGGGTACAGTGTGAAAGGCTACAACCTGGGATTTCTCTGGGTTGTAGCTGTGGTGTGAACAGCTGCAACATGGCTAGAAGCTGTGTTCATTATCCCGCGTCTGACCTGGGATTTGGGTATGAAAGGGGTGTAACAGGGTATAGCAAGCAGAATCATACACCTAATGCGTTTATATCACACACAGCCTGACCTTGCTTAGAGCACTGGTGACAGCCTCCTTTTCCCCTTGCAGGACGTCCCTTTCAAGGACTGTCTGGCTCAGACTCTCCCTGACCATAACCAGGTCTTTCTTCAACACTGACACCTTTTCTTCCAATCTCTCCTGGGTCCTTTGTCTAAAATAGAATGCAAAAGAAATGTTCAGCACTCACTGTAAATCCGTCTGAAGCTACGCTAATGGTAGGCATTGTATATGTATATGATACTTATAATCATAAAGGTGCACAGAAATAATGGTGTGATCATGTATGGGTGTATATAGCTGGTTATCATATAGAAATCATAAGTGAGCTACAATATTTTGTATTTATATTAGTTAATATAAATGGTTGCAGCGAGCATGTCCAAATTCCCAACTGCAAATGCAGTTATTCAGGTTCAAATCCACTGCCCAACTACAACTTCTTGTAGATATAGGGGTGTTACAGAAAAATTAAGTAGTTGACTACAAAAGTGTATACATAGGGCTACATTTACTCAACTGTGGAAAAAGTTACGTGGAGATATTGCCCATAGCAACCAATCAGATTGTAGCTCACATTCTCAAGTATGTAATAAGAATAGTGAGAGCTAGAATCTGATTGGTTGCTATGGGCAACATCTCCTCTTCACCTTTTGATCAGTTTTGTAAATCTAGCCCTGAGTGTTGATGCAAATGAGTCCAATGTGGTTTCAAAAGAAACGTATGTTTTACAAAAGCTACAAGGCATGTCTAATAGTGTAGTTATAGCAATATATATTAATGTACTTGAACATTCTCTTTGCCAAATATGGAATGCATTTATTTAATTGCCAACTCTGGCTCAGGCTCTTTGTCTACTAGTTTAATGGATTCTGCACATAACTAAAATAATAAAGCAAGTAACATCTTCATCCTCCTGACCCTCTCTCCAGCTCCTTTTGGTTACGTTCCCGATCTCTGTTCAGTTCCTCCTTCTGCTCTTCCAGGACCTCCCTCTGACGTAGTAATTCCGCATTCACAGCCTTCAGTCGTTCCAGGTCCAGTTGCGATACTTCAGCTCTCTGATTTGCTGTTTGGAAAGACTCTTCTAATGCTTCCTTCTCTCTGAGAATAGAAATATATCTACAATGAATGTGCTCCATTGGTCTCTACGTTCTTCCAGGTTGCATGGATATTAAACCTGAATATAACATTCATGGTAAAGAAAAAGACACAACAAAAATCTACATGAGTATAAAGCTAAAACATGTTGAAAGGAGGCTGCAGAAGCCTATATTATATTACTATATTGAAGTGTCATTTATAGAGTGACATGAGGGCTCTGCATCTTCCAGCAGAGGGTGTCAGTCACACAGAAACAAGAGGACAGGAGTCTAAAACTGATCATCCTCTTATAGTTTTCTCACTGTCTATGGATTCAATATATCAATGCATCCATTACATTAAGCTTATAGTGCACTTGCAATCTACACAAAACATAGACAGTCAACCGCTATTCTGCCTATCAATTTGCTTGGATCTTATAAACTGAAAAGTAAAGCAAGTACCTGTTTCTAAGAAATAGTTTTAGTGCCTTCTACGTAATATATTAGCATGCAACTGTGTTGATTTTCCTTGTGGTATTTCAACCATATGCCTATCTTAAGCTGGCTCCCATAATTCTGTTTGCTGTCTATACTGAGCCATAGATTGTAACTGTGAACATGTTGTTTGCTATCTGAAAAGGATCCCAGCCTGTGAGTGCAGCAATCACCTTTTTCTGCATGGAGGGGAACTTAGTGTGTTACATTATAGATGTCATTCATGTTCCATTCTCTGATTTCTGCACCTCATTACTCTGCAGATAGTTAATAGACTGCTATTTACATATCCCCAGGTGTGCTGTAGTGCTGACCAGTCATTTTGCTATATTGATCACTGCTGAACATTATTTTATTGGCTCTGCTGCTTTACCTCCTGCTTTGTCAGGTTCTACACTTGTTTCACACTACACTGCCACAGAAATTCTGGCCAAATAAAGGAACTGCAATCTGTGGGTTCATTGACTTTCACTTTATCCTGTTCCTTGCTATACGCAGTAACAGTGTTACATATACTGGTTAATCTTTTCTATTGCATCTTTCATGCTTCTTCCTGCATATCTATCTCAGTAAACCTTTTAGTACATCACCATTTCTATTTGTTTGTGACCCTCCTAGGTTTCATTAATCTTATATTGTTGCATATATATAATGCTGCTATATATGCTACTGCGACAATCTACTACTTTCAGTATGTTATATATATTGATGATACTTTACCTCCCAGATGAAGTCCAAAGGTTAAATGCATTGGCCTGTGTGACCAAGTGGTGAGGATCTCCACAAATAAGTAACATTAACATTTGTGAAAGTATACTAGATTGGGCTATATGATAGAAATCTAAATGTATAACCAAGGACCAAGGAACAAGGAAAAGATACCCAGAAAGGCTTGTTTTCTATTTACATCTGATACGCATATAACCCCTATAGTGTGCTATCCACATAGCTTGTGGTCAATATTTAGTTTTATGTCTTCTATTAGTAAACCATTTGTTTGAACTTTACCATTTACATAGCACCATAGAGTGGAGACACCTTAAAGCAGGTCAGAGGCCCATGGATTTTCCAAAGAGAAGTGTAATTATCCCCCCCACCTCTTCTGAATAAATGTTAGCCCCCTAAAGACCTCCTAGTTTTAAAATCTATTGTGTTGTCCGTGAATTAGTTTTGTAACACTCACATTGGGCTGGATCCAGACCTTGTTAAGTGCATGAACTTAGTTACTCCTGGGCTAAACCATGTTGATTTCAGGGGGGTCAAGTTAATTGTATTCTTTGCATGCAGGGATATATCTTTAAATTGCTTACTGCACACAGATACTGACCAGCTATCACACTG
>WWET01000757.1:57348-70669 GCA_011038615.1 Limnodynastes dumerilii | reverse complement strand
CTAATATTGTTTGCAACAGATGAAATATGACTCCCCTGAAATCAACATGGTTTATCCCAGGAGTAACTAAGTTCATGCACTTAACAAGGTCTGGATACAGCCCAATCTGTTTGCACTTTCTGCTTTGGCAGATTAAACTTATTTTCTGTGACTTCCTAAATAATAGGCTCAATTGAATCTGTGTGATGTGCCTCTGGAACAGGACACCATATGAAGCCACTTTATATTTCACAAAGGTGCTGGGGAAATTGGGTGATGTGATACATTAATAGATGGGAATATTTACGTCACTCTTATTCCCATCATAATGGAGAAGTAACTCTGTTTAAAACAGAGAGAAAAATAAAACTGCAATTATCTTGCAATGTCAAAGAAAAGTACCCTGCAAATGAAACAATGTAACAAGATAACCATCCCTTCCCTCCTGCTCTCTAAACAGCATAGAAGAACAATGTAACAAAAGTCCAGCCTACACAGATTGTTTCTATGGTAACCCCATTTACAGCTTATCAGCTTCTGTAGGACTTTGTGTGTCACTGTGGCAAATCATTAAAGTTATGCAGTATTGAGGCAACTGATCGGAATGAATACAGTTGATTATATAGGGCCTGATCCAGACCTATGCCCGCCGTCGCTAGGACGGCGGGCGTAAGTGTAAGATCGGCTGAGAAGCCGATCTGCGCATGCGCCGGGCAGATGTTGCCCGGCGTCGCTACGGCAACGCCCAATCGTGGATCGGGCGTCCGTAGCAGCGCCGTAGGGAAGTTAGGGTAGCCTTCAGCCGGCGTAAGGAAGGGGCCATACGCCCGCACAGGGGGAGTGTCGGGGAAAATGAACGCCGATATGATGTGCTTTAGTAAGCACAGCGCATCGGCGTAGGTCTGGATCAGGCCCATAGAGAATACTACCCTTACGATATCCCCCCATTCCCATGTGTTTGGATCTCATCTCAGTTGCTTTTCTATTCTACGCATCCGTTCTTTACAATCAGAGTGCATTCTGTGGTATCCAGAATTAAGAGCAATGAGATTTCTGACAGCTACTGGCATGGGGAAGGGGATTTGTGCTGTCTAGTGGGAGTGATTTGGTATTACAAAGTGCAGTGTAAGGGGTTGATTCAGAGATGCACTTACACCTTTTTTTTTAGGTGGAAGTGTACATCTCGGCTAAACCATTTTTCAAAGTAAGGGGTGTTAATTCATTTAAAAAATTTTTGCATGCAGGGAAAATACATTACTTTTACACATAGAACTAAAATACTTCATAGCTTTATGTTTATTCTATAAAATAGAATTGAGCTAAGAAACTTCACCTCCTAATTTTAATTCTGATTTTACAATTTAAAGCTTCCTCCCCTTGCAATTCAACATGGTATTGTTCAGGTCTACACTGGCACTTAAAAAAAGGTGGAAGTGCAACTTCAAATCAGCCCCTAAGTGTGCCAAGGCCTCGAGTACTGATCAAGACTTCTGATTCACCATTGCAGTCGTCAAGAAACTTAAGGTAGGGTATGGCTACCGGGAATGTGACAATACGAGGGGAGTGGTTAGATGTGTGGATGCCCATTTGATGATCACACTAGTGGTGATGTGGGCCTGCTCCTATGTCATCACGATGCTGCCTGAATATGACTAGCACACTAGTTACCATTATTCTCATTGCCAGATTAACAATGAGGCTAACGGGACAACAGTCCCAGGTCTCTATCTGATAATAGGCCCCACAACCTGCAAATCTTAAGGCCTCCCACTGCAGTGCATAAGGATGAATGCCAACACTGACATCCTCCTCCAAAGCATACTATATAGTGTGGGCCCTTGATAAATTTCAGCCCCAGGCCCTGATTATTCTTATAATAAATTGTACTGATCTGTCCTAATATCAGGTGTTAAAAGGGCCATACAAGGCATTGATGAACACCATAACAAACATTATGATAGACTACAACCAGGACACACAGGTCTAAATGAAACACTCACCTCTTAAATTTGGAAGCACAATCATCATGATAATGCAAAGGAAATAAAACAACAGTATGTATTAAGTACTGAGCCAGAGACATTTATTCAGTTGATACAGAAGGTGTCATTTTGACAACGTTGTTTAGTAGATTGAAGGCATCTGAAAGCCTGGACATCAAACTCATGCTCTCTTCTGTACCTGTTTAAGGATTCCATCTTGACCTGACATCTCTGAGATTCTTGTTTTATGTTCTCCAGCATCTCTGCCTTCTGTCTTTTAAATTCAAGGTCTACTCTCTCCGCCTTTTGCAGATTTTCTAAAAGTTGCGTCCTGGTGTCATCCAGGGTTTGTCGTACAATAGACAGTTCTGTCTGCAATACCTGCCCAAGAACATGTATAGTGAGTGGCAAAACTTATGTAATATAGATTAGGACATTGGGGTAGATCCAGACAGGATCCAGAACTAATAGCAGGCTCCGTACATAACCTTCTATTAGGAAGAAAGTATCAGAGCAATTTGTAGAAGATGACATATAACAAATGAGTTGGTGAGTGTTACTATTTGCTACACATTTGTACTACTGTATTACAGTATTAACTATTATAGACCACAGTTTAAAAATAAGAGGAAAACAGGTGGAAAGTTACACCTGGGCAAAACCATTGAATTTTAGGGGAGTCAAATTGCATTCAGGGAAAATACTTTGCTTTTGCTTACTGCACACAGATACTGACCCAACTTTACTTATAAACTGTTATTTAGACTTGATCTAGGAAAGACCTCCTTGCAACTCTAATACTGTTTGCAACAGATGAAATGTGTCTCCCCTACAACGCAACATGGTATTGCCCAGGTTCCTGTATCTGGTGCTAAATCATCATTGGCGTATATCTACTATGGGTGCAGAGGGTTCAGTGGCTACGTGGCCCACACAAGAGGAAGGCCATACAGAAGACACAGGCAGCGGCTGTCATCTTCGCTCTATTTATTCATGGATTAAGCTGACAACATGCATGAGAGTGTTCGAGTGGTGACCACACTGCACACACTGGCTGGAGTGGGTGGGTGGTTTGGGGTTTGTAGGTTTGCTATGGGACTCAGGTTTCTCTAGTTCCACCACCATACATTACTATATGTACTGTGTGCTGTATATTTCAGTGTCCATCCAGACAGCAGTTTTGATGACCATTTAACCCATATTAATTATGTGTGATATAGCTATAAAAAATGCACATCTGAGTCTTCAACTCAATTGGATCCTTCATATTACTGTGGCTAATGATAGATGTGGTGATTGAAGAATACGGAAATGTAGTTACATCACTTCCTTTTATTTGGTCTTTGCTCCAAACATGTTCATCTTTAAAATGTGGCTATTAATGTATTGCCCAGTCTTCCATAAAGCTTGGTGATGAAGATATGGTCCTAGCAGTAGCAGCTAAACCCCACTACATATGATATGCTGCTGCCTTACCTTCACTCTTTCTTGGTATCCATGTAGAACATTCTGAACTGCTCTAATGGCCATGTCTGATCTACGCATTCGAGTGGGAGCATCACAGGTCAATCCTTCTGGAGTCTCTGCTGTCATTGGATCAGTGTTTATATTATCTGCTTGACACATCTATTAAAACAAAAAAACACCTATAAATGGAATTCCACTGTGACGAGAAACCCCCATAAAATAGACTATGTATAGGAATCCCCTTTGCAATTTACTCTAAATTACTTTAGTAGCAGGTATTCATCAAAATAACAGTTTAAGTTACTGTATCTGGGTTACAGTACAACATCAATAAGAAATATATGGGAACAGGTTTGAAGAAAGAGGTTTCAAAATATAGCAGCAGCACAGAAGTATTGGCTGTAAAGGAATAACATTATGCTAATAGGTTAACCACTAGGTAATTAATGTGTAATAATATGTATGATGTATATAAGAGAGAAGAGCTAGGTTAGTTCAGGACTTTGAAGAGAAGATTTATATTAGATCCTGTTGAAAGCAGTCAGCCAGGGCAATCAGTGACTGTTTGGACATTATGCTGGTGTGAAGGGAATAGGATGTTAAAATCATTAGTAAGGTAATTACAGATGCTAAAACAGTATCTTAGGGCTTTAATAATGGTAGTATATCACAGGACATATTAAAAATGGGCCCTTAGATTAGGATACAGGCCCTAATTAGGGAGAATTAAGTATTGGTTAAAGAAATCCCATTATTGAAAATTATTGAAAGATTAAATAAACCATAGTTTAATTTTAACGTAGTTAATGGACATGGTTATCAAGAGAAGATAAATCACTAACATACTTTATCATAAGAGAAAACCGAGAAGAAGTGTAGTCCTCAAAGTATACTGAAGGATCACCCTAACTTACTGTAACTTACATAATTCTCAACAAAACATAAAAAAATCTAAATAAGGGGTAATGAAGGCTGAACATTATGTATGAATATGACAAAACAAACTTAGAAATGCAGCCAGGAACTCTCTCAAGTGGACGGAGGGGACAGATTGCTCTGTTTAGCCAGCATAAGAAAGGTTACTAGTAGTATATAGCACAGCACTGGCTAAGCTCCAAGAGCCAGAGGTGACTGTACTCCCATGCTACATAGTTCAGGTACTGCTCCTATCCTGTTTCACATATGTGAAGAAATGATTAATAGGGGGAACATTGCAGAGTAAAGCGTGTGGGCAGAGGGCGGCACTTATGATAGATAAAAAGTTTAGAATAAGTGATGCACATGTGAAAAAACTAGAGATGTGAAAACATTTGCGGGCGGGCAGTAACCTTGGAGAGTAAATCTTGGGAGCAGGGGTGCGGCATAAGTAGCATGAGTGATAAAAGCTTGTGGTAGTTGTTAAGGAAACAATGGTGGGCAACAGTGAAGATGTGATGGAAAAGCTGGTGAGCTGAGTGATGTCTGAGGTGGTCAGCAGGGAATGTGGCAGAAAAGCTTGTGAGAAAATTGTCATGTGAGGTAGAAAAAAGCCATTAACTCAATTCCGGAGGTGAGCAGGGTACAGAAAATCAGCATGTACAAAGTGTGATTACTGTGTGTCATATTAGAGGGATCGTCTGGTCATAGTGGTTAAGTAAACAAAGTGTAATGAAAGCAGGAATGTTTCCCCTGGGAGTCTTGATATGGTTCGGGATTAAGATCATTAGATGTTCATGTCCTTTAAGATCATAAGACATGACTACACATAAATTGTACAAGGAGATAGACCAGAGGTTCTCAACCAGTGGTATTAGTACCACTGGTGGTACTTAGACCACTGTCAGGTGGTACTCAGGACTGATGGGCAAGGTTATAAGGAATATGATACCAAATGGCCAAGGACATAAATTAATAACATATCTTAGGGATAAATTGCATATGTAAAAAATGAACCTTAAAACAATTTAAAAAATATGTAAAGAAGAACAAAAACCTTGAAAATATATTTATGGGTCGGGGGTATATGTCTACATGATAAGCAAAGTAGTACTTGACATGATTCCACAGTGGGTAACTGGTACCAAAAAAAGGATGAGAACCACTGATCTAGGCTATACTGGGAAGTTTCATTCAATGTGACACTTTATTTCCATTCATTACACTGTCACATACCTGTGTGATGGTACATAAGATCTGCTGCAGTGATTCACCTTCTTTTTTGAAACCTTCTAGTTCTTGCCAGATGTCACATTCATTATTCTCCTGCAATAGAAGTCACATGTGTTACAATTCAATTCAGCTTTTTCAACTGACATATCTTGTATATATAATTAATGGGAGTAAATCTCAGCAGCCAACAACTCAGCTTAAGGACATGCAATACATCTGGGGTTGTGAATCCAGGCCATAATGTCTAGAAAGACTAATGACTACAGCTGTTTACATGTACCTAGCAATCTCAGATGGGAAGAAAACTTAGCTAAAATCCATTGCCATTTTCTGTGAACGTGTGCATAAAGAGCAAACCTGTTTGTATCTCATGCCTAAAAGAATAGGCACCATGGGCCGGATCCAGACTTACGCTTCCTTTACGCTTCAACGTGTAGCGTGTTTACGCTATCGTAAGCACTATGCATTCCCCTAGGCATCACCCTCGGTTGTACGTACTTTTCGCGTTTTACGCTTTCCAAACCCTATCTTAACTTTTCAAAGTGTAACACCTGTCGGCTCTAATGGCTGCACGTACTTAAGCACCTAAGCACGCCCATAAGAAATACCTAATAATTAAGGTCAAATCACCATCCACAACAACTCTTTGTTGAAATACTCTCATAATATAACAATACAGGATGTATATAGCTTTTGTTCTTCAACACATTACCAGGCGTCACAAATGATCCTGCTGAGTTGATAAGAACAATAGACATAGTAAAGAGATGAGCTATGTGTAAATGGAGGAACTGATATAACTTAATGGCTTCCTGGTTAGGTCTAAGGGCAACAGGAAGTAGGAACAGAAGAACAGGAAGTAAAGCACGGTTGGGAATTTAAATCTATATATGAAAGAGACAGTAGTCATTTTGAGATTAAGGTCAAACACATATTTGTGTATCTTTTTACAGTACAAAAATGCAAGTTTATACTTAGTGTAGATCTGATTAGATAAGGAAGACTAATGTGTATTTGTCAACTTTATATCAATTGAATTGTATGGCTCTAACAGACCTGTTTGTTTTATTTTTTATGCAGACTATTTCTTTCTGGCCATAGATTCTTTCTATCACCCACAGTTTTGAAGGACCTTGTTCACACTTAAGAAAACAAAGCTTTTTAAGTGTGGGCAAATAAGAAAGGAGCTACCACGCAAGCTTAGTAGCTCATTTACACAATCTACGTACCATTTAGGTACGTGGGTTGAGCATGTGCGGTCTTTAAAGACTGCATGTGCTTTAGGGAGTAGAAAGAGGCATGCCACGGCAATCTCTGAGTGGAATTTAGAAGAGTGGGAGGCGGAGGTATGTTAAGGAGCAGGGGAGGGCGTGGGAGGGGAAAAAACGTTCATATTCTCCTTCTTAAGAACTTAGGGAAGCCTTAGGGCTCTCTTAAGTGCTGTAGGTTCTTAAAAAATGGGGGAGGTCGTGGGGAAGGAAGCTATAAGATAGGTGCGGATACATGCTTATCTGCACCTTCTTAAAGTCTTCCTAACTGTGAATACGGTCCGAAGTCTTTATCAGCTAATATTGCGATATGTGACCCGTTTATAGAGCATTTAGGGAGGCCTTTATTGGTCGCTCCCCTTGGCATGGCAAGTGAGTCTGGCAGAGTAAGGGTTGATCTTCAGATTTTAGCACTTTGCATGCAGGGTGAGGGACTACACAAAACACTGCTCTTTTCTGTGTGAATGGGACAAACCATTATGTTCAAAAGCAGCGGCCAGAGCAAACTTCACTAGCTCCAAGAGTGAAGAATGTTGTCAGTGCTCCACTTGTTACACCTGATAAAGTCTATCTGCCTTCACTCCATATAAAGCTGGGTCTTACAAAGAACTTTATCAAAGCACTGGATCTGTGTGGGCTGATTTTCACACTTAAAAAAGACATTTCTGAGGATCAGTGAGAAAAAGCTCCAAAAAGGGTTCTTGGTAGGTCCTGATACTCTATGGACGCTTCAATGGTCTGCTTAATCCTGCTGGAAAAGCTGCAAGGGAGGCTCTCAAAAGTATTTGCCATAAATTTATAGGTAACCATAAGGCAGACAACTACAAAGAGCTGGGTCACAATCTCTTATAAAGTCCATGGGATGTAACATGTCTCTGAAAGTCCACTTCTTGGACGTACACCTGGATTTCTTTCCAGTCAATTTTGGGGCAGTCAGAGATAAACATTGCAAATGGTACTATTAGGACATTTCCATAAGGGAAAAGCCACATAAGGCCAAGTGGAGTCCAAGGGCCAGATTTACTAAGCTTTGGGAAAGAAAAAGTGGAGCTGTTGCCCATAGCAACCAATTAGAATCTAGCTCTCACTTTCCGATTACATACTAGAAAATGTCAGTTAGAATCGGATTGGTTAGTATGGGCAAGATCTCCACTCTTCCTGCCCCGTAGCTTAGTAAATCTGACTTAAAAGGGATGCTCCTGAGGCAAATCACAGCAGAAAATCCTATGCATCAACATTTTAAGTGAGTTAAAGGTGTGATTTCTGCACTATTTAAGGTCAAAATCAGTTCAAATGCTCTCATAATTATTTAAGTCGTAAATGGGACTAAACCAATACTTAACATAGTAACATAGGGCCATATCCAGAATTAATGTTAGATTACGTAGCCTCCACTCTCTATAGAATTTGTGATCCACAACCCCACATGAAGGAGAGCAAGACACTCCCTTCACCTCTGTGCAGATGGTGAATCCACCAACAGGACCCTACCTTAAGTATTCCACACACATCTCCAAGCATGCGGAATACTGTGTTGTCAAGCCCTTATGTACTATTAAAATACCTATGCCCATCCCCCATACGTTTCTCGTTCACATGAGGGGCTGATTTCCACACAGAACACAGCATCGGGAATGCGCAATGCCAATATCATCAGACTTCCGTACGTAGAGTACAGTAATATGTTGGTTTTATTAATGGTGGGTCCAGCCCATAGTTGTTAAAGGTGAAAAAAGACACTGGTCCATCAAGTTCAAACTATTCTGGATCTCTTGCGATCCCTATCGCATGAAATCCCACCAATCTATTTGCATATAAAAAAAAATCCCTCCTGACAGAAGATGACAGTCCTAGGTTTCCCTAGATCCACTACTATCCTTCATGTTAATTATAGTTGTATTCCGGGATACCCTTTTCCACTAACACTTTGTTTAACCCTTTCTTAAACATATCAGTTGAATCTGCCATCACAACCTTCCCTGGCAGTGAATTCCATAACTTGTCTGCCCTGACTTTAAAGAACCCTTTCCTTTGCTGGTTGTGACACTTCCTCTCCTCTAACCTTGGAGGGTGACCCTGTGTCCTGTGTACCGTACTTAGGGTAAAGAGTTATAAAAGTTCTCTGAATTGACCCTTAATGTATTTGTATATAATAATCATACTGTACATACTCTTATATACCTCTATTTTAAAGTAAACAAGCTATCCTGTCTTCATAGCTCAATGACTCCATACCCTTTATTCATTTTGACATCCTTCTCTCAACCCTTTCTAATTACAAAATGTCTTTTTTATGTAGTGGTGCCCAGAACTGAACTCTGTATTCTACATGAGGCCTTAAGATTGATCTATATAGTGGCAAAATGACACAGTCTTCCCTTGCATCTATTTCCCTTTTCATACATGCCAATACTTTATTGGACCTTGCAGCTGTTGCTTGACATTAAGCACTACTAAGTCTATTGTCTACGAGCACTCCCAAATCCTTCTACATTAAAGATTCCCGTAAATTTAGTCCATTTAATTTATAGATTGCATGCTTGTTTTGACCCCTAAACACATAACATTACATTTATCTATGTTAAAACTCATGTTCATTTGACTGCCTAATCCTCCAGTTTATTCAAGTCCCTTGAGCAGTAATCAAAACAAGTTTAATTACTAAAAAAAATCTGGTTCACATTTGGTTGGATAGTTGATGTAATGTTTACATATTTGTATGGTCTTTAGGTTTTTATACCATTCTTCACAGCTAAATTCATTTCTACTTAAAGGAGAAAGACAATTAAAAGTTCACCTTTAGGTGCAAGTGTCCGATGAGGCAAAGTGAGGTCTGCAAGTAAATAAGGGTTGCCGACTCTCCCGCAATATCCGGGAGACTCCCCAAATTTGGGTAATTCTTCTGGTATCACTGGCAAATCTCCGGCAAATCTCCTGCAAATCCTGCCCCCTATCTACTTCTACTATAATCCCTAGTTATTAGGGATGGGTGGGACTTGATGATATCATCAAGCCCCGTCCACCCCTGGAACACTAGAGATTACAGTAGTGAATGACAGAAGGCGGGGCTTTAAAAAGTTGGCAACCCTGAATTAAATGCTATAAATAGAGTGAAAACGGGCGAATCTTCAAAATAGCTGCAACTGTCAGTATGTAATGGATACTAAATATTTTTTGAAGTTGTATCAAAAGTAATAGGCACATCGTTTTCATGTGTCTTCAATTGCAGTTATCTAAATCAATGTATTTTAAATCTGGCCCTCAGGGACCACTAACAGTGCATGTGTTATATATTTCATAGCTGGAGATAATTCATTACTGACGGAAACACTTTAATAGTCCTACAGATGGTAGTAATAATTTTACCTGTGATTCAGCAAGAGTGGCCTGGAAATCACGCACTCTTATCTGAGAAAAGGATTGTAGAATCACTGATCTAGATACAGATGTTTGCAGAAGTGTGTCAAAGACACAATCTCCAAGGAAATGGGGTTAACACAACCTCTGTAGGATACTTCCTTTCACTTGACCTAGCACAACACAATCTAAGACAGAGGGCTAGATCAGAAACAGTTTTATTCAACTTCTTTGCACATCAGATGTATCTGTGAATCTGTGCTGATCATTCAACACACATTCCATCCTGTCCACACAATGACCCTTCCAACACAGGGTCTGGACTGAACTGGTGAACTTCCGTACTACCAGAAATATCTGTACAATTGAGACAGAAAACGAAAAGCAGAACCATACTATCGGAAGCCATTCTGTGCTAGTGCACAAAAACAGTAAAGTGGGTCTCAGCGCTTTCGCTGCATCAGTTCACCCCTGCCACGGAGGATCTACCAAACCCCAAGGGACAGAACAAACTGCCAAACAATGCGGGAAATCTAATAATAAAAAGTAGTAACAGAAAACAGCCCCTTCAACAAGCAACCACTACAGCTTGAGAAAGGGCCCCACTGGCAACACTCCTTCTGACTCCAGTAATCATCGCCTACTGAGCCATGTCTTCCTCGCTTCAAGCTCCATCCAGCCGCCCGGGAGAGCTGATACATACAGGGAAGTGCAGTACTTCGTTGGAGGCTGGTGCCTTCTTTTATACCCTCCCATGAATGGACATTACCTCTTTTTCTTGTTCCTCATTTAATTTGTGTCTGTTTTTTTCTTATTTTGACATTTTCTTATTTATTAGATTTTTAACTATTTGTATCAGACCGATTTTTATCCATCTATTTATTAATATATGTATATGAAAGAGAGAGTAAAAAGACGCACTTGTATCCTCCAATCCTGCAACTTTTTTTATTTCCCCAAATACGACAATAATTGAAGAAAACAAACAAAAAGCGTTCAATAGGAGGATACAAGCGCGTCTTTTTTATCTCTCTTTCATGTCATTACAGGATCTCCTCTTCCTATTTCTTGCCTGCGATTGATCCCCCTTAGTGATAACAATATTCTACATTACAATTTTCCACCAGCCTATACAGCGTTCACCACTTTTCTGTTTTTAGTGGTTTATATATGTATATATACTGTATTACATTTATTATATTTTGATTATAAATTATTGCCATTATTCATCCATTTGTTTATTTCTAGTTATTTCGAGTTTACACGTACCCTGTATAAACACAGACATGATACATTTTATTCATTGAGGCCTGGACTATCTCTTTCTTACAATCTTTGGTTTTGATATAGCCATAAGTTTTTAGCGCAGTTTTTATATTTGATGCCTGAATAATATTGGGTTCATCCGAACCTTATGCTCATGCCTCCAAATGTACAGAAATCTAATCCATTCCACAATTACTATTTGTTACATGGAAAAGTTTCAAAAAATACAAACAAACAGTAAATGGTTTGGGTATTACTGCTGCGAGGTTACACATGACACACTTATCTGCCAAGGCCAGGGCGAAAGTACGCTGCCTTGGGCCCCATAGCAAGGATACTATGCACATGCGTAAGCAGCTCTCAGCATAAGACAATGGACCGGATCCATACCTGGTTGTGGATTGCGTGCATGTGCACACCAGATGTTACGGTATGTGAATCCGGGTGTATGGAACTTAATTCCGTGCACCTGAAGATCCACGCTTCTGGAAGCATGCTCTCCAACATGACCCATTCCATTAGGTACTATATTAGTCCACTCCTGAGCTTCCAACTGTCACTCACCTGGTTCAAATTCAACTAAGGTGGTTACCATAGTAACTGACAGTTTGAAACTGAGGAGCAGAGTATTTTGTACCTAATGGAATGGGTCATGTTAGAGGGTATGATGGAAGGAGATACGACACATAGCATCTGGCACGCGCCGCTGTTACTTGTCAAGGGGACTGACGCAAGAGACATGCATCAGTCCCCTTACACACCTATTTGTGCATCGAGTTCATAGCCAGCAGCTGAGTCTCTGACAGCTTAGGGTTGAGTGGGTGCAGGGTGGCAGCTGCCACAGGCCCCGCTCTCCTGCTCCTATGTAGCTATGCCACTGTGCCTAGGTTAGATTTTATTGATAAATTATGCAAGTAACTGATTTTATTTATCACTGCAAGTGTCAATATAACAGTTATGATATAATAGGCTCCTTAAACCCACATGTTCTTACTCTGCACTTAATTTCCTATTGTGTGTGCTGCAGTTTAGTCTGTTTTGTATTTAGAACATGTGGTGACATTACCCGGGCTCAGCACTTTACTGATCTGAGAAAGAACCTGATATTTGTGCACTGTTAGCCCTGCTCTTCTGCACTAACATGTCCCCCTGTAAGACTTCCCCTGGTAAATGATGCCAGCCACAACTGACCTAATTGCCAACAGCAACCACTGGTTTACTGAGCTCATTGCTTAAGATTTATGACCATTTTATTAAGTGTCTGCAAGTGACAGTGTTAACAGAAAATCCCAAATGAGTAATGGTGGAAAGTGTCAGTCAAGAAAAGCAATTACATATACAATCTCCGAGGACCATTTAGGGAACTTCACAGTGAATATGTCTTACAGTTCCTGCTTCATTAGCTGACTGCAGCACCACATTATTGATAAACGGACCTTTCCATAAGGGGGTCCACAAAACAGCTGCAGGTATTTTACCAGGTGAAGTTTAATGGTCTGGTGCAGCAGATCTTATGCTGCATTACATACAGTTGTGTTTAACCCTATAACTGCAGGGAGTTCTATGTGGTGTATGTGTAGTGATTACAGAGAGAAAGTATACCTTCTATTATACATGGGCAATGAAAAACAAATCGGTTACTTGTGAACTTTGTGTGTTTTAGTTTAGCCATTTGCAGCTGTATTGTATTTCTTTATTTGTCCTAAAAATGTTGTTATTACTTTAATGGCACCCCTTTACTCATAAGTATATATGGCTTTGGCGATAATATGGGGTAGCACCTGAGCAACATACTTCTTTTATTGTGACCTCAGGGAGTGCCGGTTACTTGGACTCTACTATATATATATATAT
>WWET01000757.1:28553-43760 GCA_011038615.1 Limnodynastes dumerilii | reverse complement strand
TGTGAAAGAGATATATATATATATATATATATATATATATTCCATGATAATAAAATGCCTCCTGTTGAAGATTTATGTTAATGGGGCATTTCATTGCTTAACGAAAATCAATGACCAGGGATGTGTGTGGAAAAAACTTTCAGAAATATGGCAGCAAGAATCACTAACTTCTGTATTAAAACAAAAGGCATCACCTCTCTCTCTTTTCTCCACTCACACTCCCTGTGCTCCGAGTCTTCACGTGTTCTGTGGAGTTCAGAGGTCAGGTGTCTCAGGTCCTCAGTCAGTTTGTCATAAGATATTTGCAACTGGTCCATCTGCTCCCGCAGGGTCATGTTCACATCTGCCAGACTGCTGCTCCTAGAGGTAGATCGAGTGGCTTTTGTTTTACTAAAGTCCCAGGAATGTTGTTACAGAGTCATTTAGAGAACTGTATATATGATGCTTGGAAGTTACAGCTCTATTAAATTATCTCCTTATGGGAACCATAATATTCCAGCTGATGTAAGATTCGGTCAATATCCCAAATAAATATTAATCTCATTCTCATTTGAAACAAAGGGTAAAAGATACAGTACTATAATATGCACAGTGTGGAAAGCATTCATACCTCAGTTGCTCCTCCTCCAGTCTGGTTAGGGTGTTCTTTAGTTCTGCGCTATGATCCAGATCAATCCTGTGCAGCGTAGACTGTAACTAATAACCAAATTTGGAAACACCTAGGTTAGTATTTTCAGGGTGTGGAACGTTCATCATAGTAATGGATTTATTCATGTGAACTGTATTTATATATTATTTAAGTGTTTTTCATCAATGTGAACCTGTCACTTATTTATAACAGAATTGGGAATATAGAAACCACTACCTATTACCTAGAATCAAAACCAGGCCTTCAAATTATTAATCCAGCATTACCTCGGTAAGGTCAGGAATTCACAGAAAATTAGTGGCTGGGACTTTTCTGGGTACTACCAACTTCATGTGGTGTGAGGACATAGCTCTTATGATCTCGAGAGTAAGACTGACCAGAGCATAAGTTTCTGGTAGCACTAACTTTTGGCATGGTCAAAGATAAGATGGGAAACTAATTTTATTAGACTAGTTCACAATATAAGACAAGGGGTACTCCCCTAGAGAAATACTAAAATAACAATTAACACAGCTCCATTATTAAACATTTTTTGCTGGCTAGGTTTTTTAATAGACAGGAGTTGAAGCCTTATAATAAGACAGTAGTTGGAGTAGTTATAATAAGTTATAAGTTATAATAAGACAGGAGCTGGAGTCTTATAATAAGACAAGAGTTGGAGTAGTTATAATAAGACAGGAGTTGAAGTCTTATAATAAGACAGGAGTTGGAGTAGTTATAATAAGACAGGAGTTAGAGTAGTTATAATAAGACAGGAGTTGGAGTAGTTATAATAAGACAGGAGCTGGAGTCTTATAAAAAGACAGGAGTTGGAGCAGTTATAATAAGAAAGGAGCTGGAGTCTTATAATAAGACAGGAGTTGGAATTGTTATAATAAAACAGGAGTTGGAGCAGTTATAATAAGACAGGAGCTGGAGTCTTATAATAAGGCAGGAGTTGAAGTCTTATAATAAGACAGGAGTTGGAGACTTACAATAAGACAGGAGTTGGAGTAGTTATACTGTAATAAGAAAGGAGCTAAAGTCTTATAATAAGACAGGAGCTGGAGTTTTATAGTAAGACAGAAGTTGGAGTACTGTAGTTCAGTGTCGTTATTTTTTGTTACAATTGAGACTAAAATAAATATGCATGCATAGAAAATATAAAATCTAAGGCAAAAAAGCGGATTATCAAACCATGAATAATAAAAACAAAAAAACCCCATTGGAGCATGACATCCACAATCCAATGAAATCACAAGTTGTGTGGTATTCCTTCCTACTAAGTGCTGAGGTGTGCCTTCCCGTCACACATTACAGCTCCAGCATTCTTTATTTAAACCCACATTGGTATGTACATTTTTTTCATTGTCTGCAAAAAACACAGAGCTGAGCACACCTGTAGCCTGGCGGTGGGAGAGAGGCATTCAGACGGAATAGACACAATAGAGAAGCACATTAATATGTGTCTATCACAGGTGCTCTCTGGAATGGCTTGGATAAAATTTAAGTGAAACATCTCTGCAGCTGGCGGAGCATGAACTTAACTTAACAGAGACATTTAAATGTAATGGTAAACATTGCTTTTATCTCTGTTATTGAAAGACCAATTCAGACTTGTGCAGCACGATATTCCTAAATATTTTTCACATTCCTAGCATTTTATCATTTTGAAAAAATAAGCCCAACTTGTTGAGGAACATGTCATTAATACAATATTTCCCTCTCTCACAGATGTCAGCTGATGTACAGGAATGGCCGTGGTGCCATGCAAAAAAACAGGAAGTGTCAACATTACACATGAAGAAATATTACCAACTACAGCCAGGGGGAGTAACTAAAACCTTGCTAGATATTTTCTCACCTGTCTCCAGCAATGGCTCTTGCTGACTCCTCTATGTTCTCTGCAAAGACACTGAGGTCACCGTCAGTGCAGGAATGATTGCATGGAACTGTTTATTAAGCAGCGGTGTGGAATCTTTCTCTTGCGCTGCTATAGAGAGTCACAGTACATGTGTGTCCTGCCTCCATAACCCTCTATTGTAGCGCTGCAAAAGCAGACTCCACAACACTGCTTAAGAAGCAGCCAGCCCAGCTCCTGAACAAATGGTAAGTACATCCTGTACAGGTGCGATGATTGCCAGGCCATCTGGCCCCTTAAGCCACTGGGCCCCATGGCAATTAAACCCATTACACCCTTATAGTCACGACCTTGACTACAACCTCTAATAAAAATTATAATTGGATTTCACACATATATACACACACACACACAAACACACACACACACTGTTATGAATACGGACGACGCAACCAGGGTGCAGAGTCTAACTAGGGCCCCTAATGGTGGGGATAGTCTGGGCTGCAGGACACCTAGCAGGTCGCGGCCCCCAGAGGCAACATCCGGAAGAAGAAGGATGAAGACCAAGATGGAGTAAAGAGGAGAGAAGGCAGAACGGAGAAGAAAGCGGGAAGAGTCAGTAGGGACTGACCTGTGATGGAGTACACAGAACATGGAACGAGGGTGGACGATGGAGGAAGGACAACTGGACTGGACTAGAGATTGATGGCACGTACAAAGGCTCATACAGCACTCAACAGAACAAGGTGGAACCACCAAAGGGGTAGCACAAACAGGCACTCAGGAGTAGGCAGGGAAAGGCGCGGCAAGGAACAAGGCAGGAACAAATGGGACACTCAGATATCACAATGCACTTGGCAGAAACTCAAGGTACAGGCAAGGCAGCAGGTCACAGGACTGGAAACCAGACGCTATAACCGGCTCTGTCAGAGTGACAGAGCCGGTCTGACATAGAGATATAGAGGCTGCTGACAGTATGGCCAGCAGCCATACTGTAGTCACATGTGATTCCCCTAGATATGGTGTAACGTCCAATAACTGCAGGGAAGCAAGGAGGTGGAGCGTGCACCCGTCCAAAGCTGCGGAGGTGCTTCACGTGGTCTTTGCTTACATGCCGAACGGGGACAGTGGGGAAGCCAGTCGGTGAGTATTCTACATGCCCACCTGCTTGGTGCGGCGGCACATAGCACATGCACACACAAACACACACACACATACACATGCACTGTTTTACTTTTATCTCGCTTATTACACTATAAATGTTGATTAATAGATATAAAAAAATTGTCATAATGGTGTAATAAAATTATTCTGCATAATATTTGTGATGCTGGGTCAAGTACAGGAAGGAAGTGTTTACACAATCTGTGGCCTATGCCTAAATAATCAGCTTTGGGAATATCCCTTTCCGTCTACCTGGTGTAAGTACAAAGATGACATTTTAGTGACAGCAATAAGCCAACACACCATGGCAGAAGGGCAGGCTTTCCTAAAGGATCTATATATAGGAGAACAGCCCCGCAAAGGTGTTTTTTTTACAGTCATCTGGTTTTAACTGAACATGAGCCTTGAGTATATATGCATGTTGCTCCCTATCACTGTGTGCTCATATAAAAGAGCCCCTGCTCTCACAATGATTCTGACTTGAGTCCATTTTTCCATAGCATACATGTATGAGATGATCGATCACATTCTAACCTGTCCACACTGCAAAGTGATAGTTCTGACAGAGGGCTGGGGCCTGGTGCTCAAGTGGGTGTATATATAACTATATTGTGTAGTGCAATATAATGATATAAGACCTAGTAGAGTGTAGAAACACTTACGGACAATTTCTGCTGCTCGTTGTCAGAGGTTTTCTCCAGAAGCTGTTGTTCTAGCTCTCCACATCTGCTCTTATACAGTAGGACCTTCAAAATAGACACAGAGGGAGCATCAGATAGGGGCTGGGTGGAAAAGAGGTGACACAGTACAAAAGCCAAATGCATAAACTACAGAAAGTCAAACAAGAAAAATGTTAACTATACAAATATTGATTACTATAAAAGTCAATGTTATCCATCAATGATTAATTTCATACTTATTGAATAAAATTAGATTATTAGTGAATTTTTATTACAATCTCTTCTTAAATGAATAAGCTCTTAAGCAGGAAACACACTTCTTGTCCAATCTAACCTTTGAATAATTGTGGTTGCCTGGTAGGGTCCAATCATTTTTTTGATTGATTTTCCTTTTTACATTATTTTATTTCATTGTAAACCTTCAGTGTCATCAGATAAATAGTTAGTATAAGTAAGACCTTTCACTCAAAGGGCTGGATCCAGACTTAAATAAGTGCTTAAAATTAGTTACTCCCGGGCTAAACCATGTTGAATGCAGGGGGAGCCAAGTTAATTGTATTCTTTGCATGCAGAGATATATCTTTGAATTGCTTACTGCACACAGATACTGACCAGCTTTACTATCACACTGTTATTTAGACTTGGGATAGGAAACATCACCTCTCAACTCTAATACTGTTTGCAACAGATGAAATATGACTCCCCTGTAATCAACATGGTTTAGCCCAGGAGTAACTAATTTCAAGCACTTAATTAAGTCTGGATTCAGCCCAAAATGAGCAAAGTGAGTGCACAGTGTGGCTGGCAACAAAAGTCTACCAGAACAGCAACTACAAATAGTTATGATGGTATTTCCTCTTCCTGTTTATGTATATACACAATGTAGCGCTGCCCACTCTTATGTAAATATTTGTGTGAGTGACAGGCTGTCTGGCGAATATGGTGGGGCGCTCATATAAGCAGAAGGTTTCAGCAGATGTAGGTTGGATGTCTGCTGTAATATTGGACAAGTGTATATCATGGATTGGGTGTTGTATCTGCGACATTGGTCTGCTGATGGATTGTGTAAACAGTCTGGTCTGGAGTTGGATCTGAAAAGGATTAAAGTGTGTACCTACCTTTACCACTGCAACATAATTACTGATTAGTATTGACTACTATTGCTGACATGGTAACTCATGCCCACTGACATAATGTGTTTTCCATTCACTTATCAGCTCAAAATGTTTATTGATCCCCTAATAATACAGTATGATTACAGATTCCTTATTATCTATTGTCTGTGAATATGATTAATATCACAGTAACCTAGACTCACCTTATGCTGCAGCTTCTGTACCAGTTGCGCCTGCCGCTGCTGTCCCTCCTGATAGGCAGCCAGTTTTTGTTTATATGCCATCTCCTCCTCCTGGAATCGTCGCCTCAACTCTAACACTGAATCACTTTCTCCGAACCGCAGCATCTGAGCCTGTTCCAGCTGGAAGAAAACATGTAGTAAGATCCAATAAGCCACAATGAGATGTATATCTATAATAGTTTGAAATGTAATAATAATAATAATCCCTATCTCTCTTTTGGACCACAATTAATCATCTTTATATACTTGGAGTATACTGGTGGTCCTTGTACATTTAAGCCAATCAGATAAAATTCACAGCATAGCTAATACAATCATCAATTAGTACTGTTGACAGTAGTAGAGTATGTGAATGTATTAGTCTTGTTGGGCATCTATTGAGGAGATTCTGTTAGTAAGGGCACACTTGTATGTGTGACTGGGAAGTGTCTTGGCCTGAGTTTTAATACACAGTTTAATATAGCATATCTACACCTATTTGCAAGTAGTCCTAGACAAGAAGTAACACTGCTAACTAGACACGGTGGAGGCAGACAAATAGTGAATGTAACCAAAGGGTGAAAGTGTTTTGTAACTCTAGTGTTGACAAGGAGAAAGACAGTCATTAGAAAGCAGTGACATAATTAAGGTACAATAGGACTGAAGAAGAGGAGGGCCCGTGGCAGTCGCTCATCTTGCACTGTAAGCAAGCTATATTATATATTTTATATGTGAGGCCTTATATAAATTATGATATATATTTTTATGCATTTGTTATGTTGTATAGCAGGTTTTATGTAATATTATTTCTTTTAATACTACTAATCAATAAATAATAAATATTTATACACCTACACTAGCGCTCTGTTCTGATTTAGTTTTTTTGGGCGGATCAGGTCATCCCTTTAGAGCAGCTGTGTAGGTAGTATAAAATTTCTGGCGGATAAATTAACCACACAGTCTTTAGCGCTAAAATAGCTGTTGCTTTGTTGATTGTAAGCAAGCTGTCAGAGGCTGACAGCTTAATACAGAGCTCGGCACTCCATGTATGAGTGCTAAGTGCTAAAGAATTACAATATAGTGTGCGCCAACCAATGGATGGGAAGTAGGAAAAAACGCACAATCTATAGAATCTCCTCCAACAACCGGAAAGAGAAATAATGATAAATATAGCCGCGCTAGGAGGGAACCATAGATGTGACAATTGAATGAGGGTTCACAAAATGTAACCAGTGGTTCAAAAAGACTAAAGAATTGTTATTTATTATAAAACACATAAAAATAAAACACATTAATTAAACACAAAAATGAATATCATAAAAAACATATGTATCCAAGGCATTGTGAATGGGTAGTAGATGGTGCTATTGAGAAACACAGCCCGCAGGGAACCTCCCGTAGATGTAGAATGGGGGCCTGAACGGTAGGTATATGATACCACTGTGTGTAGCTGAATAATATAGATTGCAATATAAAACAGATAGTGAAGAAAACCATGTAAAGTTGGAGCACTTGTGCCAAGCTGTGTGATCCGTTTTGCAATAATCAAGATACAATGTTTTACTGCAGCACTGGAACATATAGTGATAACAGAACAGTAAGGTAACCGCAGTGATCATCGCAAATCTTAGCATCCGATGAGAAGATAATAGTTCTGAAATATAAGATTTCAGATAATGGTGTTGGGTCTTTGACATCTAATTTATCATTTTTTTCAGCCACATGTGGTCTCTCAGAGGTCCTACATCAGGGACACAGTCCATTTAATGACCAAATTGACATCTATTGTTTGGGAACCCCATTATCTGTTCATGACCCTGGATGTCTCTGCTCTTTCTACCAACATTCCCCATGCAGAAGGCACCGGGGTTGTGGACAGATTTCTGTCCCTTGATGGTGGGATCTCTGAGAGGCTACGTTTATTTCTAATTGATACAATTTCCTTTATATTATCTCACAATTGCTTTTTATTCAATGGTGTTTTTTATTTACAGCGTCACGGGACGGCCATGGGCACCAGATTTGTGCCCAGCTTAGCCAACCTATATATGGCGGAGTTTGAGGACCGCTACATTTGGGGTGGTCCTTACAGCACGAATCTGGTGCTCTATGGCCGTTACATCGACAATTTATTTATTATTTGGAATGGGGGTCTTAATTTGGCACACCAATTTGTTTCTTTTCTTAACACCAACACTTTCAGGCCCGTATTCAGAGTACCGGACGTATAACATATACGGCCGGTGTTTATCGATTTTTACTACTGCGCATGCATAGTCATTTTTTATTGTAATCTACGTATCTTTTTCTTACATAGATTGTGTAGATGCGGTCTTTTAGATCGCAGTTACGCAATCTATATTAGAAAAAGATACGTAGATTATGTTAAAAAATGACTACGCATGCGCAGTAGTAAAAATCGATAAACACCGGCCGTATATGTTATACGTCCGGTACTCTGAATACAGGCCTTAATTTAAAGTTCACTTCAGACATTCAGTCTGATCAGATTAACTTTCTAGTCATCACAGTTTTCACTGAAAATTAAAAAATTCTGACTAAAACCTTTTTACACTTTACCAGTGGTCATTATAGACCATGGCTTGACAATATCCCCAAGAGCCAGATGTGACGTTTAAAGAGAAACTGTTCACGGCCCACCGATTTTGTACAACAGTCTCAACAATTAAAATTAGAGTTCACCAATAGGGGGTACCCTAGTGAATTGGTAGACAAGGCAATTACATTTGCGGATTCTCAGGATAGATCACAAATGATTGAAAAAACTGGAAAAAAGAAAACCAGTACGTCATCTAATAGTATATCGTCAAATTTTGTTAGGGAAGTTTCAGAACAAAAACAAAATGATGATTTTTTCTTAATTAGCAAATATAATAACTGTTCTCAAAACATAAAAAATATTGTTAACAGAAAGTTTGAAATTCTTAGATGTGATAACATCCTGGGACCTGCAACTGCTTGCTGGCCCTAGAATGGTTTTCAAGAAAAATAGGTCTCTAAGAAACATTCTTGCTCTCAGCCATTTTCCTAAATATCTAAAAACCAGACTATGAAAAATATTTGGTTGCTAAATAAACCTAATGGTAACTTCAAATGCAATCATACTATTTGTCTCACTTGTGGTTTCATGCAAAATAGGGTCTCCTCTGTCCTATGATATCCGTTCCTTTATCAATTGTGAAACATCCTATGTAATATACGTCCTTCAGTGTGGGTGTGGTCTGCAGTATGTGGGCAGGACCACGCGCACACTGAAGGAACATTTTAGGGAGAATAAGAGGAATATTGTCAAGGGGTTTCATCAACATAGCGTATGTCGACATTTCTGTGAAGTTCATAATAGATCACTTGAATCTCTGTCAGTCATGGGGATTGATCATGTTAATGTTACAGCTAGATCCCCCTCAGTTCAGAACTTTATGTAATAAAGAATTGGAATGGATATTTCGCTTACAAACTCTTGCACCAGGAGGATCTTTATTTTGTCTCTGTAATCCTCTCTGCATCAGCTCTTTTTCTTTTTAAGATTGTTCTCTTAAAAAATAGTTTTTTGTTTTTTTTATTGTATTCTTGAAAATTGTATTTTTTGGGGATTGTCTCTCTAAAAAATGATATACTTTTAATGATATCACTTTTATTAAAAACATAAACAAAGATAATAATAATAATAGTAAAGAAAAATATTTACGAATATATAAAGATATAATAACATAGATATATGATAATATGAAATATTGCATATTATAACAATTTCAGCCTTCTGAGTGGTTCAAATAAAAAAAAAAAAGTATTCACTTTTTCCAGTGGTTCAAATTAGTGTTTTGTTTTTTTAAATGTTTTGTATTGTATTTACTTTATTCTTGTCATTATTATATATTTTAAATGATTTATTTGTCAATACAATATGATTTAGTATAACTTTTAATACACATGCCCTTTGTTATAACAGGTTCTTTAAACGCTATTCCTAAGCGTGTTTACTAAGCTTCATTCATTCATTACCATACACCTGGTTTATTTAGTCCACTCCCTATATAATAGAAGTTGCAAGGGGAGTACATTTATGCTTGAAAAAGTCCCCAGCTGGGACGAAACGTGTTGCAAGACTTTCCAGTGTTTCTTATCATCATTTGTATCCAAGGCTGCCGTCACTGTGACTTTCAGTCCTTTTAAAGATTGCCGTGCTGTGTGTTGCCTTTGTAAGCCGTATCCACTGCATTCTACAAGACTCCTTTCCGGAGACGCCCGGTAAGCTTCTATACCATCAGCGCTCTTGGACATACGTGCATCTAGCCGTTTACTTCCATTGCTACTATCGGCAGCACAGTTTGGCTTTAATAATCACAAGTTTGCTAGCCCTTGCAAAAGTCATTTTGCATTTCCAGGCTAAGGGACGAACTTGTCTGGACTTATTCTGGTTCCACCACTACAGCTATCTTTTTTCTATTTCAGAACTATTATCTTCCTATTGGATACTAAAATTTGCGATGATCACTGCGGTTACCTTACTGTTCTGTTATCACTATATGTTCCAGTGTTGCAGTAATACATTGTATCTTGATTATTGCAAAACGGATCACACAGCTTGGCACAAGTGCTCCAACTTTACATGGTTTTCTTCTCCATCTGGTTTATATTGCAATCTATAATATTCAGCTACACACAGTGGTATCATATACCTACCGTTCAGGCCCCCATTCTACATCTACGGGAGGTTCCCTGCGGGCTGTGTTTCTCAATAGCACCATCTATTACCCAGTCACAATGCCTTGGATACATATGTTATGATATTCATTTTTGTGTCTATTTAATGTGTTTTATATTCATGTGTTTTATAATAAATAACAATTCTTTAGTCTTTTTGAACCACTGGTTACTTTTTTGTGAACCCTCATTGAATTGTCACATCTATGGTTCCCTCCTAGCGCGGCTATATTTGTCATTATTTCTCTAAGTGCTGAAGAGCTTCTATTAGGCAATGCTACTGTCCAGCTCCACCCTCAGTCCACCCTGGCTTCACCTAGTCCAACCCATCTATATCTAGGCCCCGCCTCCTTGCTATGGTACTCGACTCTGTCACCTTCCACCCCTGAATGGGACTATTCATTATAAAGTGCTATCAGCGCTTATCACAGTCATAAAAAAACCTCCTATCACCATGATACAAGTAAGCATCTCTGTAACAGGCAAATCATACTCCCCTGCCAGGTGATGTCTGCTGCTACGGTGAGATAAGACTGACCATTTTCCCAAACCAATGTCTATGTGAACCTCACCCTCTTGACTCGGTTTGATTTGAGAAGAGACAACATGGTGTATTGCTCCACTGACAAATCATTGATCCAAAAGAATTACATCACAGGACAATACAATTCACTTTAGTGCCAGAAGGTAAACCGTCAGCGCTCTGAAACTCACAACATCTGAACATTACACACACACACACACAGGATGGCTTGCAGGTCATATCAATGGCTCGTGTTCTCACTCTATTGAGTGTATTCTATGTCTATACGAACTTTTCTCCAATAGTTAGGAGTTTCTCTGCCACTGAATGACCCTGTTGAAGTGACTGCCCTGTTTTATATGTGTAGATATAAACAACAAATGATTCTAATAATGACTTTTATATATAGTGAGTCATGCCCTAAACACTGCAAATTTATTACTAAAACTTCCAATTAAAACATATGCCCACAAAAACAATCCATATACTGTACATAGAGCAAAGAGGGTCAATTAATGGCTAAATGGTATGAAAAACTAGTTGGAAATAATTATTAGCAAGACAGCTCTCAATCTGATTAAAAACATTCCCGTTCAGCTAAATCCGCAGAGAATTATTTATGTTGCCCAATAAAAAGTGTCACTATATAAGCATTTCAGTCTGGAAGTGTGAAGTCTTGACATCTCCTGTGTTGCTAGAGGGGAGTTATGGGGGGAAGAGTTAGGACTTGGAGATCACACGTCCCTGGGAAAGTGTTTGTGGGGAGGGCAACGCTCCCACTGGGTTGTTAACAGCCAGACAGTTTATTTAGTGCTGTTTTGAGAGAGCGTTAATTCTGCTCAGGAAGGTGGGAATTTGGCCCTGCAGAGGGGGCAGAGAGGTGCAGCTGGATGCAGTGATGCCAGCTCTGGTGTAAAGGACAAGGTCACAAAGCAGTCAAGGGCCTTGTCAATGTGTTAGGCTTGTGACACAGAACACAAGCAGAGTTAAGTCAAGATGTGTGAGACAAGCAGATGGCATTGTGGGAGAAGCTTGAATCTTGCAATGAGTAGTGCCAGTCTCGTTAAACCATTGGCAGGTTATTATTGGAGTAATGTTTAATCCACAGAGCTGTGACTCAAAGGGCTAGATTTACTAAATCGCGGAAAAGGAAAAGTGGAGCTGCTGCCCATAGCAACCAATCAGATTCTAGCTCTCACTTTCCTATTACTTACTAGTGAATGTCAGCTAGAATTTGATTGGTTTCTATGGGCAACATCTCCACTTTTCCTTTTCCGCAGTTTAAATTTATCCCAAAGACTCCTTTACTTGGGAAGCCACATATATTCAACAGCTCTTTTTCCTACATATGTGAAGTGATAGGCTATCAGAATGATCACTGTCCTCTTTATTCTGACTCCCATAACTAGAGACATTAAAGAAGGTTCTCAGAAATCACTGTATTATGTAACAAGGCCATACATATTACAGTTGGATTTGGGGTTAAATTGGGCTCCCGAGAGCTACATGCACACTGTGAACAAAAGCAATAGCAGGATGTCTCTTGAAAGTCAACAGACTGATTGAAAATAAAAACCCCTACACTTTTCTTTTCACAGTCGGCCAGATCCAGATGTAATAAAGACAGGCGACTTATGTACCTTTTTTTCACTATTTTTTTCACTGACATACGTACAAGGAAATCTACATCGGATGGCAGCCGACCAATGCGCAATTCACTCTCTGCAATCAGAGTGGAGTCACTCAGCATGCGTGCGAGATGGGTGTGATTTGCCGTTACTATGTGTCGTTTTTGGACATTGTTTTCCAGCAGTGGAGAAGTGTCAGCAGTCATTTTGTGACAGCTGGAAAGAAGATAGCGTGGCCTCAGCGACAAGTTAATATGTGAATGGTGAAACGGCAACAGAAAAGATTTTCCCCTAATCTTCACCCGCAGCCTAACCCTAACCTTCCCTTTCTATTAACCTAACTTCAACACTCCATGTTCTGCAGCCTAACAATATCCCTTCCTTAACCATCCATGTTTTGCAGCCTAATCCTAACCTTCTGTTTATCACAGCCTAACCCTAGCCTTGTCACAGTCTGTCCCAGTTCCCTGGTGTATTTCCATGCAGACCCCGGTGTTGGGGAGAGAGCATTTCACTATTGGGAACGGGTGCTTTGGTGTAATAGGGCCTTTTGCTATTAGTACCTTTTACCACATCAGCTGCAAATGTACGGAATCTGTCCTTAAGTCTGGTTCTAGTCTAGGCTGGCGTCAGGCTCTGCCCAAAATCCAGATACCGTAGTGTCAATTATACATGACAATACACATAGTCCGCTCTATACAAACGTATATAAAAAGTAAAATCACACTTTTTACTAATTGTACACAATAATCACAATACTTTATTAATCAAACATGACAGAAACACTTAAATATAGTGGAAATAGAGTTTTTTACACATACAAAACATGGAGTCGCATTCAAAAGTCAACTCCAAGCAAAGATCCGGATAGATCCACAGGCACTGGGCCGGACTATTCAGATATCTATGCATCTCACACAGACTCCCCAGCTATCAGATGGTGTGTCAGGAGCTGAGGATGTTGTGCCAGTGTGTACCCAGCTTTAGTCCTATACTATGCAGTCCAGATGCACTATCCAGACACGTAAAATGTGGAAGGTACAGATATAATAAGTTCGAGTCTATAATAACTCCCCTAACCCACATGGAAGTTAGGATAAACCAGGGATCTGCTCAGAGCTAGAAACGCAGCAGCAGCTGAGGTCTAGATCCAGTCCAGTGAGATTAATATACTGGATAATGGCTTTTCCGCCCCATTAATTTTTATACCCAGTCCAGTCCTAAACCAATGTGTTCTCCCCATTCTCACAAATCGAGGCATGAAGGTCGATCCAATCACTATTACTTGCCATTAGGGTAATGCAATATTTAAGTTTTTTGGTAATGGGAACTTTTATTGATTTTAATATTTAAAAGCACAAAAAACTAATTCCCTTAGAAAGAAACTAACAAATCTGCCATGTTGAATTCCCAAAATACCCTTTATCTACAAGAAAGAACTAGGAACCACAAAACCACCTGATGCTTCACATTAGACAATTCAGAATTTTGCATCCCAGATGCCACCACATCGGGCAGAAAATCCACGTAGTACTGAAAAGATATACAAGACTCGTGTTGTCCGTTACAGTAAATGCACATAACCCCTCATTACCTTTGAGGTCAAGGTGTGGTTCTTGATAGCAAGGTCATCACACTCATCACGGGATTGTGACAGCAGGTCTTTTGTGCGAAATAACTCTTCCTGCAGAGATCTATTCTCCTCCTTCAGACTCCGTTCATGGGGGGGTTCCGCAAAGCCTAATAAGAGACACACGTTAATAATATAAAGATACAAGACCACAGCTTTGGAAAGGGACCCGAATCGGTCCGGAAACGTGCCGCTGGCTTCCATAGAACATGAACTTGGATCTCCGGTCTTCATTCCAGTGTGCATCGCCTCTTCTCCGACTGCCCACCTGATCAGCTGCCCGGGACTGCTGTTGAACCAGGGAAGTGTTGTGACCGGAGTCTCCCTTCTTGTGTCTCTACCCAATTTATCTAATCTATCCACGGATTCCCTTTTTCATGCTTATTTATATTGCTCATCATTAATGTTCGATGCTTTTATTTCTCTCACAGTTACTGATTCTTTATATGTAAGGAGCAAACAAATGGTGGTAGGAGTCACTCTTCTCATTTTTGGATTCTCTATAAGTTTGAACTTTTTACTGAGTTTGGATATAACCAACTACAAGCCTTTATTAGAACTGTGGCCGTATGTATATATATTTTTAGTTCTCACATTTATTGGGGTTAACCCAGGTTTATTACATCTTATGTACTTTTCTTCTTATATGATTAACATATTTTATCCCTCAGAATTTTTTGCCTTATATGTATTTGCCCTTCTGTGTTATATAATATTATATAAATAATATTTTATGTATTATATAATATATATTACAACCTTTGTCATTTCTTTTAATACCGTATGTCCTTATATTGCACCTTTTAATATTTAATGTTCCACATGGATTGACAGCATTTAACTATTTATCTATTTACATTGATATTTTTATGGGTTTGAGGTACATCATAACTTTTTCCCTCCTGCTTGTATCCAGGCTCTTTTGTTGTTGGAGGTAGTAAACCCTCTCTAGTAGGGATTAGTTTGCTGCAGTATTTAGCGCCGGGACCTACTTCACATACCCTTGTTAACACTTTTATATAGACACATTTA
>WWET01000757.1:16557-28462 GCA_011038615.1 Limnodynastes dumerilii | reverse complement strand
ATATATATATTGACCAACAAAGCTAAGGACAAGCACAGGTCATAGTAAGCTACTTTGCAGGATTGCTCTGGTTCTCCCTCAGTGAAACTTCTGAAACAATCTCTTTAGATACTGAGAGAATGGTGGGAGCAGACAATTTATATAGCTATGGCACAACAAATAAATCAATGGATCAATGTAAGGAAAGAATAGGGCATTACATAATGGGCCAATCTTACAATAATATTATAACTTTACTAATTATTAACCAGTTTGGGGGTCATAAGATAAGTACTGACAGGAGAAATGACTTGGTGAACTTACTATGACTGACGTCTTCACTTAGATTCTGTGTAATGATCTCTCTGATACGAGCAGGGACAGGAGTGAGTGAGCCCCCCTCACGATCTTCATTGCGGACACTCAGTGTCCTGTCTTCAATTAAGCTTTCGGGGTCCAGGACTGTGCTATGCAGCCGCTGAAATATACATTTTATGCAGAGTGTTTAACACAGACGATAACCCATTTGTGATCACAGTACTAAACACTGGCGTTCTTATTGTGTTTCTCTTTTAGCTGATCAGTTAGCAGGCAGACTGGTACATGTTCTTAGATGAAACAGAGATCAAGCATGGCTGGGTGTGTACAGGCCCTAAATTACCCAGAGCTTCCCAACAATGATAAACTGTAACAGTCAGATTTAGAATAAGTTCAGTAGGTGTTTTTATTAGCTACACACATCACTGAGATAGAGAGAGACAGAGACAGAGGCCCAGCTGACAGGGTAATTAAGCAGGTTGCGTGCGTAATTCCCCTGTCAGCTTTGATGTGCACATCATAGCTACGCTACCGTACCGGTGCGAAAAAGGGGCCGAACATCAGGTTATGTTTGCCATATCTCTGCCATATAGGCGGAGATAGACATTTAAATTAGGGGACGGGGCGGGGGAAGCCCCATTACGACAAGTCTTACGGCCGCAGACCAAGTCGTAAATTTTAAGGTAGGATTCTGGACAGGTAAGGTCTAGATTTTACTAACTTGAGCGGGAAGTGCAGGGGGCGTGCTCTCCCCGCTACGCTACCATACTTAATGACCTCACTCGTCCGTAAGACGTGCATTGGTCAGGATCTATTCCAGAGAGAGAGAGAGACAGACCCTTTTATAAAAATCCCAATATGTTATTTAGCTTACAAATAAAAAACATAAATGTTTAAATGTTTTTAAGTTAAAATAGTAATAGAAGATAACAATGACAGTGACAGAGGGCACATAGGAGTTACACGAGCAGCTCTGCCACTGTAATTATTATGCAGTACCCTGTGCATGGCATTGCTTGTAGTGTAGAGGCACAGGGTCCAATAATTGGACTTGCCCACACACTACACAATATAGGACATTGGGTTTGATGAGTGGATGGTAAAAGTGGTCAGTGCTCTGTATGAGCCAGTTACACAGCAGTGTTAGTAGCAGAAGTGAGGGGAATTTTAGAATGGAAAGAGTAATTTTAGAATGGACAGAGTGTTATGGTTTTTGTAAGTTATGGATCTATATATTTGTATAGTATGTACCAATCTGCATACTTCACATATAAAACTCTTTTCCTTGTCATTAATCTACATGTATTCATATGATTGTAACTGTGCTCTCAGACTGTCACACATCATTGTATATTGCTCCCCTTTTCCATTCAGTGTGGTTCTCTGTCTACGCTCCCTCTGCTGTTCTGCTTATGTAGTGGTCACTTCATAATAGCATCTTTCTATGCATATCTATGTCAGTACCTGGACTGGTGTCATGTGATCACCCTGGGGAAGCTGTCACATTGTGATTCCCGCCAGGCAATCTGATGTTTGGTAAGAATGTTTATTGTTATATAATATATATATAATATTACTGTACATCTGATTAGAATAAAATTCCTTGTTATTTCCTACCAGAGGGCCTTTGATGATAAGACGATGCAGTACAAAACATGACAGATGATGGTGTGTAGGTTGACCTTTGTACATTGCAATGCCCATCTTAATATATTAACCCTATAAAATAAATGGATGTCAATCTTCGCCGTTCTCTCCCAGTCAGTTCCCAGCTGGGAACTCGATTGCTTTTGTTTTGAAGTGGGAAAGAAATCGATCCCCGGAGACAGCTGATAATGAGCTCTTGGCTTTCTCTATTTATTGGCGAATACTGACAAGGATAATAAATGAATATGCCATGATGAGAGGTTGGTTGAGTAAGTGCTGGTTATTACAGGAGCAATATCTGAGGCTTCCTGTGCGCCACAATATTTGTGTTACCGTGTCTAGGCATGAAATATGTGGCTGGATAATGAGAGCACATACAATGATCTGAAAAAGACATCTCCTTTGCTGGCTATTTAGATCAATGTCCCTACTGCTGCACACAACTGCACAAACATTATTCTGATGAATGCTGATTCACTGTAGAGTGCGCTGAAGGCTGGAGTTCCGAACTCATTTCCATTTAAACACCAGTCTTGTGAACCTATTCAGGCCCATATTTGTAAGGGATTCGTCAGAAGCAGTAATAATCCAATACAAAGGCTGGAGGCCTTTTGCTCTGTCCAGGCTCATGTTTAATAAGCAGCACATTAATATGGACATTTCAACCAAGGTCGATAAAGAAAAACAAGTCAAGAGTTAAAGTAGCAATAGTTGAAATAAAGGCAGCGCTGGTATCACCTGAGAGTCCACGCAGACAAGATTATACATAGCCTATACACCCTTCACAATTTCAGGTTTTTGAAATCCAGGTAAATCATATCAACCTGGGTGCATAAGTATACACACCCCATTAACTAATACTATGAAAAAGCACATTTATCTTTAACACAGCAGAATAAGGCGATCACATTAGCACACCCGAACTCTGCACTCTTTCCAGAGTTGTGCTTAGTAATTAATGGTATATTAATTACTGAGGGATCCACCTTAGATGGCCAAGCTTAACTCTACTGACCTACATCAAGAGAAACACGACAATAGTCAAAACTGCAGCAGATTTTTGGGTGTAGTATGAAAGAACTAATGTGACGATGGGGTTAAGTGTTTGGCACTCTTCTAGAAGAGAGAGTGGGGACACAGTGGAGAAGAGAGTGGGGGGGAGCAGGACAGGGACAAGATTAGATTAGGTTTCATTTTTTGTGGTGCCCAATCGGCTTTTGTTGCCATAGCGAATGTAACTGCTTTTTTTCTATACACTGACACTGTAGAATGTATATGTGGGGGTTATAAGGGATCTAAAATAGTGCATATTTAATGTGCTTAGGGTGTGTTACTGTTTAGGAATGACACACTATATATAGTATATATTGTGCCATTCCCAGACCCCTACTGCACCCCACATATGATATTTATATGTGGGGTAAATGAGGGGTCTGTACATATCACACTATATACTGTATATCCTAATACAAAGCACATATATTATATTATACTATACACATATATTATTACCACATATATTATAATATGTGCCATTCCCAGATACTTATTATATTCCACCTATATTATATTATGTGACATTTCCAGACCCCAGAATATACTCCAGGGGTCAGATTTACTAAGCTGCGGGTTTGGAAAATTGATGTTGCCCATAGAAACCAAACATATTCTAGCTGACATTCTCTGGTATGTAATAGAATCTGATTGGCTGTCATGGGCAACCTCTCCACTTTACAAACCCGCAGCTTAGTAAAGCTGGCCCCACATGTACTTAATATAGTGTCCCATCTCCAGACCCCTAATATACCCCACATGTATTACTATTTTGGAAACACCTTTAATATTATATTTTACAGATGTCTGGCAATATATACAAATATCATTGCCTATGACACTAATAGCTCAGATTGCAAATCAACTGCCAGATTTGTTTGTTATAGCTTGTAACACTTTATCTATTGGTATTACATATAGGTGTCTTTCTATATTTCTTTTACAGTTATTACAAAGATTAGAACTCCCAAAGTTCCATTAATCTGCTAGAACAGAAATTTGTGTCTCTCTGTATACACTACCCTACATGCTGAGACTTGTAGTTCTCCATTAAGATAAGCTAAGGAACAGACCAGGATTGGGTATTTTTAACAATGTACATGGTAATAGAGAAATGCCATGTACAGTGAATAGGAAGACACTGCTGAGGTAATGTTCTGCAGCACTGCCCAGCACACGGGTTACATTTGTGGGTGAACCTTTCGGCAGGTGTTGCTGTATATTTATCCTGTGGTGGTGTGTATAAATCACACTGACTTCCTGTGTCCCCAGAGAGCAGGCAGCAGCTACAGGACTCAGAGGGAGCCCGGTCTTGGGGTCCTGCCTCCCCCCACCCTAGCCAGAATCGCTTCCGCACCTGTCGGTGGCTGTTGTTGACTCAGGAGGCCGCCCCACCCCTTCCAGGCAGCCTCTGGAGCCCAGCTCAAAGACTTGGCAGGTTCTTGGGCTGTTTTCTTTCCCTTAACAGTCTGGGCAGGTGCCAACCCAGGAACAAGGGAGGCAGTATACAGAGTAAGAGAGGGAGAGAGCTGGGAGGAGGGGGAGCGGAAGGAGACGGTGAGTGGGAGAACAGGGCTGAAAGTGCTAAGAGGAAATGGACAAAGTGCAAATAAGCAACAGAGATGGGTTAAATTGTGTGGAGAAACAGAGAGCCATGAAGTGACCACTACATAAGCAGAACAGCAGAGGGAGCGTAGACAGAGAACCACACTGAATGGAAATGGGGAGCAATATACAATGATGTGTGACAGTCTGAGAGCACAGTTACAATCATATGAATACATGTAGATTAATGACAAGGAAAAGAGTTTTATATGTGAAGTATGCAGATTGGTACATACTATACAAATATATAGATCCATAACTTACAATAACCATAACGCTCTTTCCATTCTAAAATTCCCCTCACTTCTGCTACTAACACTGCTGTGTAACTGGCTCATACAGAGCATTGACCACTTTTACCATCCACTCATCAAACCCAAAGTCCTATATTGTGTAGTGTGTGGGCAAGTCCAATTATTGGACCCTGTGCCTCCACCTCCTGACCGGAGTTGTACCATTTGTCTCACGCCATAATTATGAGCAAGAGATTCAGAGCTTTTATTACTTTACTACTGGTGTTTTTAAGAATAATGGAATCAGACGGTGTCAGGAGGTGGTACACACTACTGTCTAGATTGCTGTGGTTCGCCACTGAGAACAGCCCTTTTACAACAGGGCATTTTTAGACATTGCATTTGCACCGTCCCACCACCAGCGATTGTACCTGCCCCGCTGGAGTGACAGAAGCAAAGATCCCTAGGAGTCCCTAGCGCCAACTGGCAAATATTTTTTACAGCACAAACCCTTATCCTAATCCTCACTCTGGACCTGATTCACACTTAAGAATCTTCTTAAAATAAGAACTTAAAGTCACTCCTGGGCAAAACCATGTTGTTTTCGGGGGGAGTCAAGTTAATTGTATTCTTTGTATGCAGGAATACATCTTTGAATTGCTTACTGCACACAGATACTGACCAGCTTTACTGTTACACTGTTATTTAGACTTGGGCTGGGAAATATCACCTCTCAACACTAGTACTGTTTGCAACAGATGAAATATGACACCTCTGCAATCACCATGGTTTAGCCCAGGAGTAACTTTAAGTTCTTATTTTAAGAAGATTCTTAAGTGTGAGTCAGGTCCTCTAACCTTCCTCTTCCTTTACCTTGACCCTAAACCTCGCTTTCCCGCAGCCTGACCCTAATCTTCAACATCTACACTGAATCGCCTCCCCGCAGCTTAACCCTAAAACTGCCCTTCTACGCTGGATCCCCTCCCCACAGCCTAACCCTAAGACTTCTCTTCTACGCTGGATCTCCTCCTCGCAGCTTAACCCTAAGACTTCCATTCTATGCTGGATCCCCTCCCAGCAGCCTAACCCGAAGACTTCCCTTGTAAGCTGTATCCCCTCCCCGCACCCTGACCATAATACTCCCAGTGGGTCTTGTGTTGGAAAGCTATTGAATGGGTAATTTGCTGAAAAATAAATTTGGCATACTTACCTATTCATTATAAAAACTTGCTAATTAAGCAGATTTTTAAAATAGAGACAGATGACAATCAGCTGTCGGCTGTCTGTATTTCAAAAACCCGACTAGAGTTACCACAGTTGGCCAATTTTCAAGTTGCATGAGTCTCCTGTTGTCACTGACAGAAGACACAAGCAGTCAATCAGTGCAGAGATTGACAGGAGGCCCGTGCAGCCCGCAGCTGCACGGTCCTCCTGTCAATCTTTGCAGCTCCTCCCCTTTTTGCCAGAATTATTGCTCCAAGCAGATAAACTGAGGGAAACCTTTCCCTAGGGAGAATCGTCCCAGTTATCAGCCTCCTCCTGTTGGGAGGGCATAACCGCTACAGCTGTGTGTTTTCTGACACACAGCTGATTTCTAGCGATTTGTTTTTTTTAAAATTAATGACAGGATTATTAAACAATTATGTATCATTATATATCATAATTATCGTATTACGTATCCCCAGAGCTTATGCCTGTTATATGCCTTGTTACTCGGACATCGTGCTTCCTTAATAATGAAGGCAGTAAAGAAATAAGCATCCTAAGTAATATTTTTCATGTAAAATACATTGCAGGACCCTCTCTTACATTTAAGTCATCACATGAAATGCATTATAAACAGCAGTTCAAAAGTTGACCTCTAAATGACATTGGTCTAGATCCAGACTTAATAACGACAGACAATTTATGCATGCAGCATATGTAAATTTGGCTGCGGGAACGCACTGCGAATGCGCGCGGCAGATATTACTCATAACCTTGATTGTATGTAACTTGTATTTTACTCCGAATAACAGGGTGCGACATCCCTACGATAGGCGATTATATGCATTGTGGATGGGGGGGGGATTATTTAAAATGTACAGTCTGGGCTGGGATAGTCACGAATGACAGCGCATTGCTTACAACCAGAAGTACACAAGGTTCTGAACTCGTAAGTCAGCTAAATGACATAAGTGAGAAGTGAGTGCATTATCCTTAGTAGTGCACAACTTATTTATTTATTATCAGGTTTTTATATAGTGCTTTCAGAATACGTAGCACTTCACAGAGAACATTTTACATGCACATGAGTCCTCGTCCCATTGGAGCTACATATTAAGGTCCCTAACACATACATACATGCACACATAAGGGTTAATTTATTCATTAGTCAATTAACTTGCCAGCATGTTTTTGGTGTGTAGGAGGAAACTGGAGCACCTGGAGGAAACCCACAGAGACACGGGGAGAACATACAAACTTCACACAGATAAGGCCTAGTCCAAGAATTGAACTCTTGACCTCATCGCTGTGAGACACAAGTGCTACTCACTGAGCCACCGTGCACGCATGCGCGAGGCCCATAAACTATAAATGAAGAACAAGAATGTCTTTGCTGGTGATCAGGTTCAGTGACAGGCGGTAGAGTGCTGTTGAAATGAAAATAGAGAAAACAAACTATAAAATAAAGATCAATTGGAGGTGTCTATAATAAAGTCTTTGTGTGCGATCTAAACAAAGGAATACTTGTGGCAGGAAACGTGCACACGCAACTATGTACGCCTTTATAAAACCATGGGTGTTAAACTATGTGCGTGCTCACTCAAATTTGCTAACGCATAATCAAATCTCTATACATACCGATAAATGAAGGTTCCCTTTCATAAATCTATAAGAGTGTAATTTGTGCGTTTAAATAAAATGTGTTCCATGTTCCTTAAGTTATGTTTTATTCACAGGAGTTCCAATTGACTATTGTAGAAATGCTTAGCTTAGGAAGATTATATTATTGTCATGTTTAGGCTTATAGTGTAGCATTTATATGATTTATTATGCGATCGCATCTAATGTACGCAAGTTATAGGTATAGGTAGATTTATGATATAATGTTTCTTTGTGTAAGTCAGCATGGTGAAGACTTTGCATTTAGTTAAGTAAACTCTTTGTAATATGTTAATGATGCTACCAGAAGAACAAAAATCCCTCAAAGGACCAATCAGCATAGGATCCATAAGATGACCTGAGGAATCCACCAACCAGATGCCAGAAGATCGGATTGCAGTGACGTCATCAACCTTTTGATAAAGATTGTTATAAAAGGCTGTGCCTGCTCCTACAGAGTGGAGGGTTCTGTGGAGAAACACGTGCCAGGGCTGGTGTTCTTGCTGTATCTTGAAGTGGTGCTGTTTGGATTAACACTCATTGAGCCAGATCCTGACCTACATATCCATTACATTGCAACGCGTAGCGTATTTACATTGGCACATTCACTATGCACTCCCCTAGACACTCCCCTCAGCCGTAATACTTTGGCCGTTTTACGCTTGACAAACTCTTCCTTAAATTTTGAAAGCGTATTGACATGTGTACGTAAGTGCCTAATCACACCTACATTGTACGATTTAAATGCCTCCCTCCGCCTCCAAAGCGCAATTCCTGGAGCCGTAAGATTGACCTGCCCCTTTGTACGTATTTATGTCGATGGTACGCTGATGCTAAGTACGTTCAGAGTTACATGGCGTAACATCTGCCGCGCATGCGCAGTACATATAAAATGCCGACTTGACGTCACCCGCTAGCGTAAATACGCTAGTGCACCTAGTTCTGGATCTACCCCATTGTGGGTAATATATCTTTTTGTGCCTTGGAACACAACCAGCGACTGAACCTTCATTATTTTGCGTATGATATCATTACGTGCGGAGTTACGCCACGTGCTATTGCGTTCATATTTTGCTGTTCAAAGTTGAGAACTTAACAGTGTAGACACCTTGTAGATTGTAAGCTTCTCAAGATAAGGGATCTCTATCCTCTTGTCCTCCACTTCCTTCAGTCTTATATCTGCCCCCTCTACACTGCTACTTGAATTGTTTTGTATTTTTGTCTTGCTGTCAAATTTGTGCCATCCCTCGTTACCACCCTGTATGCCATGTTTATGTTCAATATTCATGTCATGTCTAGGCTCTCTAATATACCAGGGTAGGATACACAAGTAGTTTTACCAGATTAGAGTACTTATAAATACTTCTGTTCTCTAGTAATTTAATTTTATTTAGACATCGCAATTACACAGATCCCACTAGATAGGTAGTAATAAGAAGACAATTTAATTTAGTAACAATAGTATCTATGTCAAAGCCAAGCGCATAGAACCATCTAATGTCAGTAAAAATAGATATATCAATAATAAGAAAACACTGCCCCCTGCTGGCTGTATCTTATGTATGGATATAGAGCAAAACTTTTCACTCCATCTAATACACAGTATCTACATCTGCATGTTTAACTGCACTGTACAGGGCAAATCATAGGAGCTGACATACTAAAAGAAATAACAAGGCAACAATAGATTTTGTATGCACATCTGATGGCTAAGTTAAATACCTAATAAGGAATGACCAGATGGACATATTCCTTTTTCCCCAAGAATAATATTGTCTATTTACACTTGCAGCAAGCACATGAGCTGGAACTAGGTCTCTGGACATCTAAGGCAAGGATTTAGCCTGTTGCCCCTTCCCCCCAGCTACCCTTAGCATTGCTTATTTGTACTGCTTCAAAGTCACTGGGGCTCAACAAAGCTGTGGCACCTGCATAGTACAGTAATACACAGGAGTCACAAATCAGCTCATCCCTTGGGACAGTGCTTATATCACCTGCTCAGCAGTCATGTCCCTGACAGTTGATTGGTTAAGCAGTACAAGTAAGTTGCGCGGCAGTGGATCAGCTGAAGTATGAAATAAGCCACTGTAGCTCAACTCAAACACTGCAGCACGCTTACTTGTACTGCTTTAGCTGATCAGCTGTCAGGGACATGACAGCTGAGAGCCTAAGCAGTACAAGTAAACACCAATGCAGGGGAAAAGCTGAGTGGTAGCTTGAGTGTTCCACAGTGACACTAGGCTTAGGGTCAAAGAAATGTATAGGGGTAGAGCGCGAAAGGGAATTTAAAAAACACACTAAAAATGGGGAAAGGGGAACAAAGTGATTGGTGCTATCAATAAAACGTGACGGGTTATAATTAAAATGCAGTAAAAAAATAGCACAATTATAAATATGTAGACTGATACTCTGTGGATAAAACAATAGGGTATGTCCAGAATGGGAAAAAGTTCCTAATAGTGAAAATCAACTAACAGACTATCCAGGCTATTAAGTCAATAAAGTGCCTAATGGTGAACAGAAGTGAATAGATAAAACAACTCTCAGAACTAAAATGAAAAAATCAATGCAATAAATAGTGAAGGTGCAATTCAGTAATAAATATGGTATATAAAAGTAGCAGCTTATTCCTTGAGATAGATACAGCTGTTTGAACAACCTAAAATAATTAACTAAAGTGTGAGGAGTATAGATCAACAATTAAATAAACGTGAAGTAGGCAGTCTTTTAAAATAAATATCAATATTGACTACAGTCTTAGAGGATCAGTCACTTTAAACAGGAATGGGTCCATTCCATACAAGCAAAGTTAGCAACAATCTATTTAAAATAAAGTATGGGGAATGTTAGTGATTCCTGTAGAAAACAGTTCCCTTTAGTTCAAAAGAACAAACAAAAGTTTTTCCTCACTGTCTATAATAAAGATAAATGAACAGCTTACAGACCGATATGGACTTCAGTGGAGTAAAAGAAACAATTTTTATTACAATACAATAAAAGATATATATAAAATATGAAAAAAATTGCTCAAAGAAGGGTACTACCCACCCAGGGTAGCAACGCTTCGCTTGGATGTAACAGTCCCGGGAAAAGCAAAAAGCGTTGCTAATTAGCAGCTGAAGATGAGAAGTACTTCAAAGGCAAACAAGACAAATACCTCGCCAACGCGTTTCATATCTGAGCAATTATTTTTCAAGGCAGCTGTTTCTTTTACTCCACTGCTTTGCAACTTTTTATCAAGGGGAAAGTCGTCGGCCCCTTATGGGAATAGGCTGCCGCATTATCTTCATTATAGACAGTGAGGAAAAACTTTTGTTTGTTCTTTTGAACTAAAGGGAACTGTTTTCTACAGGAATCACTAACATTCCCCATACTTTATTTTAAATAGATTGTTGCTAACTTTGCTTGTATGGAATGGACCCATTCCTGTTTAAAGTGACTGATCCTCTAAGACTGTAGTCAATATTGATTTTTTTTAAAAGACTGCCTACTCCACGTTTATTTAATTGTTGAACTATACTACTCACACTTTAGTTAATTATTTTTGGTTGTTCAAACAGCTATATCTATCTCAAGGAATAAGCGGCTACTTTTATATACCATATTTATTACTGAATTGCACCTTCACTATTTATTTAATTCATTTTTTAATTTTAGCTCTGAGGGCCCGATTCAATTGCCGGCGAAGTTTTCAAAAACTTTGCGTCGGTAAAAATACGACGCCTTCGCCGGCAATTGAGCGATAAAAAATTCGCCCATTCAATTATTTTTTTTACCGCTGCGCTAAAACAGCAGCCAGCGGTAAAAAAATAACCAGAGAAAATAAAAAATCTCTCTGTTAACGCCGCAAATCACCTCCTGCTAGCAGGAGGAGACCGGCGCTAGTGAGAGACTATTACCCAGTGCCTGAAATAACGTTCTCACGATACTTCAGGCACTGGGTAATAGCCTCAGTAGCGCTGGCACTTCCTGCTAGCAGGAAGTGTTTTGCAGCGTTAAGAAAGAGATTTTTTTTCCCTTCTAGCAGCTGCTCAGCGGTCCCTGGATGGCAGGGCATGGTGCCTAATGCCCTGCCATCCATGGGCATGCTGATGCTTGTAGTTCTACAAGCATCAGCATGCCCTGTTGGGGCACAACATAGGGCAGCGTTAAAAATCCGCACCTCTCATAGGTGCGGATTTTTATCGTTCAAAAACCGGCGTATT
>WWET01000756.1:541293-552729 GCA_011038615.1 Limnodynastes dumerilii | reverse complement strand
GAAAATTGGAGATGTTGCCCATAGCAACCAATCAGATTCAAGCTCTTGCTTTCCTATTACATACTAGAAAATGTCAGCTAGAATCTGATTGGTTGCTATGGACAACTTCTCCACTTTTTCTTTTCCGCAGTTTAATAAATCTAGAATTTCGGATCAGATCCAGACTCGCCATTTACGATAATTTGTGCGAGTTCTCACTCTGTGAGGACGCATGCGAAACTACAAGGCTTCCTGAGATGGATCCTCAGTATTCAGGTTTACATACTGGAAGACTTTCCGATAGAGGGGGAGGGGGGGCGCCATGCATACAGCCTGTACACATACATGCCTGTACACATAGTGGGAGAAGAGAGGTATATAAAGCCTTTACTCTGTGATTCATAAGCAAGTAATCTCTCTGGCTAATGCGGGACAGGGTAGGAAGGGTTAAAATGTGATTGATAAGCTTTTGATTTTGAGACAGAGTCTACTTGTTCTTCCTGCTTTCAATGTGGCACACAAGGATTGTATGTGCTTGCCTTCCATCAACGGAACTCTTTTGTTGTCAAGGTAACCAGCTTCAATTTTCGCGTGTTCTGGCAATTGTGTTTTTATTGTTTCTTGCTGTGAGCGAGATAAAACTGAATTGGCTCTCTCTGATGCTCCCAAAAGTTTCTCCCCCATGGATCTGAACATTCTCACACACCTACATGCCACTAGTTATTGTATTGCAATTATATCCACTGACAAAATCAAACACAACTAATGGACACAAGCACTACTGCCTCAAGAAAACATGACAAATAAAGTTCATTGACACTCCTGCCAATGGCTTATGTTCCTTTAGGCACATGGGGCGTAGGGGCCTAGTTGCTGAGCATCTGTCCATCAACAAGATGGTAAAAGGGAGGCACTTGAACCAGGCGCTGGCCTGCCACAGGGTCCACAATTTGGGGTTACAGTGTTTCTTTAATAGAAATACATACCCACCAACATGACCCATTCCATTAGGTACAAAATACCCTGCTCCTCGGTTTCCAACTGTCAGTTACTATGGTAACCTCCTTTGTTGAATTTGTCGAACACATTTTTTTTAAATACTAGTTCATTCATTTAAACCAAGTGAGTGACAGTTGGCAGCTCAGGATTGGTTAAATTGTACCTAATGGAATGGGTTATGTTGGAGGGTCTGGAAATGACTCCTAGAAAGCTAGTAAGACATTAGAGAGAGAGTTGTCGGTCATTATTGTTGTGCCTATGGAAAACCTGACCCACATGTGACCTTGCTTATTCCTGAGAAATATAGATGGGCTAGCAGTCTGAAGAACTCTTATACCCCTTTCACATCACCATAAAATACCCGGGATTTTTGCCAAAAACCCGGGTCTCGGCAAAATCCCGGGAATTTCGTGGAGATGTGAAAGGGGTACTTCCAGTGGACCTGTGTCAGAAGACCCGGGTAAAAAGAAGGGTTATTCCCAGGTCCGACACGGGTAGGGGTGCAGTGTGAAAGGTGCTACCCGGGTTTTTCAACAAATTACTCTGTCTGATGACTACAGGGGAGACCCGGGTCTCTGAATTTCCCGGGTCTGCCCTGCAGTGTGAAACGGGGTCTGTGACCCTGGGATCCTCTGCTGCCCCGGCAATATCCTGGGTCTGTAAAACCCAGGATATTGCCGGGGTGGTGATGTGAAAGGGGTATCATTTATCCTAAGGCAGTTTCTAGGATACTAAATTTGTGTCTGGTTGACTAACACCCAGGGTTGATGACGTCTCAGTTGCCGAGAGGGAAGGTGGGGCTTAATGACTCGAATTTCTGCAAATTGCGTCATGAAACCCTTCTCCTGTCTATCAATGGCACAATTCTTACTGTTATTAGGTAAGGGCGATTATCATAATAATCATCAAACCTTGCCCATACCTAGTTACAATAAGTTACACCCTCAGTAATGCTAGGGCTAATAGTTTAGATAGACTGGGGCGGGGATGAGAAGTTGAGGCCTTTAAACCCATTGCGGGAGATTTGCTGGCTCTTCCGGGTTACCGAGAGACATGCCAAAATTTCGGAGTCTCCTGGATATCTGTATGTTAAAGCAGGAGTGAACAAACCCTGTCCTTGTGAATTACCAATGTTTTTCAGGTCTCAGAGATAAGGTAATCACTGCCACCTGTGTATCTTCTAAAATGTGTCTGTTAAGAACATATAACACCTGCGCTTCAACAAAGAGAAATGGAAAACATGTACCATAGGTAGATCACAAGAGACAAAGTTGACCACCCTTGTGCTAAATAATATTTACACCCTTAATAAGATACAAGGTCAAACTAGCAACTAAACCTTTTTGACAGTGTTTTGGTGATTTATGTACTTCTTTATCAATAAGCCTTGCCCCTGATCTGCAAAAACCACTTACAATTCATCAGAAGTTCCCTGATGCACCCAATATGTAAAATTTCCACCCCCAACACTTTCCAAAAACTCTATCTATTATGTTGATATGAATGAAGTGAGGATTAATATTTTTATCCTTCCCCTGGGATAAACCATAGCTAGGGATCATTTCTTATCCACACAAAGTGATCTTAAGAAAGGGTGTGGGTCCCCGCAAGGAATGGCCCTATTTCGGTAGGGCCATTCTCTCCCAGCCAGTTTTGAACTGGATGGTATATCAATTGCTTATGTCTCGAAGAGGCATAGCAACTGATTCCCGGAGCACCGAAAACAGTGCTCCAAAAGGTAAGTGGCTAAACTAACCCCAACCTTCCCCTAATTCTAACCCTATCCCTCCCCTTCCATTACCCTAACCCTCCCTTCCCTGCAGCCTGACCCTAACCCTCCCTTCGCCGCAGCCTGACCCTAACCCTCCCTTCTCTATAACCTAACCCCAAAACCCCTCTCCCCACAGCCTGACCCTATCCCTCCCCTTCTATGGTCCTAAGCCTAACCCTTCCTTCCTAAGCACCTAACCCTAACTCTTAATACTAAAATGCCCCAGAGAGGTTACTGACCTCTCCGTAGCTGTCATCCGGCGGGTCTGTGAAAATGAATGGGTGAGTATGCTGATCGCCACACTCACCCATCCATAAAAAAAACTTCTAAAATGGCCCCCTTATTCAAAATAGAGACAGCCGAAAAGCAACTTTTGTCTGTCTCTGTTTCTCAAAGCGGGCCATCGGACCGGAGACTGCAACCGTTAAGAAATAATCAACTAAAGTTAAAAATGTTAAAAATGTTTTAACACACGGTCTTTAAAACCGCGTGTACGCAATCTACGTTGCAAGAAGTAACGTAGATTACGTTCCAAAATACTGCGCATGCCCAGTAGCACTTTTCGCAGAACTCAAGCCTCAATTGCATTGCGACCAGAGCTCTGAATCCGGCCCTTTCAGTCTGATCCAAATTTTAAAGGAAATTTCGTACTTGTCATAACAACGGAGGCTAACGTACATAATTTCTGATCCCCAATCCAACACGCAGGAGAACAGTGTACTCTCCCTGCTATCCTATGTGTGAACAGTGGATCCGTGCACTTAAATAAATATAGGACCGTACGTAAGGACTAAACACACCCCTTAATGTACGATTTAAATGCCAAATCACACCCACCATGTGTGTTTCCCCCTTGAGGAGGCTGGTTTCTGCATGAAACGCTGAGTCAGGTGGCTGCGTTCTGTTGCGGAAGTATAGGTACAAATTCCGACAAAATTCTGTGATGTGTGTATATAATTGAATGTAATGTGTAGATAATTTAATTAATTTAATTTTAACCTCCACTAAAATGGGATGGTTACAAACACTAAACTACTGACCGTTTTTACTGTTTTCAGGGAGGAATGGCAAAAGTATTGAATAATAACAGACTAGGGGCCATATTCATAGATCCGATTTTACGGCGGATTGCGTGCGTATTTTTTGGAGCAGATTAACTGCGCATGCGTAGTAACTTTTTCCACGCAAATTACGTAGTATTTACGCACATTAGTACTTAAGGCACGGACTTGTGAATCACACCTAGAGACATATGTACGGAGGGACGTGGTTTAAATCCGGATGGTAGCGGTTACGTGAAAGTGGGCGGGGGGAAGCATTTAAATGGGCATTTGAGGGCGCGGTTAGATAATTACACACACACGTAGGTAACATACGTAGAGTTAAGGGTGCCCTATGGAAGCGGAAGTCACCAAAAACCCATACGTGCAAGGGAAGTGTTAAGGGTGTTGACTTTCTACGTGCATGTGTAAAAATGCGCACATAGTAAAAACGGATCTGTGAATACGGCCCTAGATCTCTAAATAACAAATGTCTGCGAATCTGCCGAATTTGCCGGTTCGCAATATTTATGCCTCTTTGCGGTTGCACCGCAAACCCCTCCCTTCGCAAATATGAACTTCCAATACTCATATCTGCCTTATCCTATCTGACTTGTGTGACCAACAAATGGCAGAAGTACAGAAAGGGATCCGCCAGTTAGTGATCGTTACCCAGCTATTCTGATGAAAGGTGTCATAAGTGTCATTTTACTTAAGTCTGGATGAATCATGTGCTACGATCAGGTAGCATGGATGCATGCACATTCAAAGAACGCAAAGGCGAATGGAATCCGATCTGTATGCACAGAAATGAGGGTAACATTGGAACTAAGGATCTGATCCAATTTTTGCATTTATACTGTTGACTTATTTTTAATTTTAAGTAAATTCAATGTTTGACTGAATTCATTTATAATTTAGAATTAATTTGTATATAATGCTGATCATTTATACTGTAGCTGTTTTGTTTCAGTAAAGGGATAAAAATGACAGCAAGCTTCGTATTTTGCTATATACTTCACAGAAGGAAAACTAATTAACATTTTTTAAACGTGGCAGAGACAACACAAGATATATTTCGGACATTTTGCCGCCAATGCTGGCAAAGCACATTACACTCCCGACCTTGACTTGGCCAATAGACATGATTTGAAGCAGGCAGTGAAATTGTTGATAAGAAGCAAAAAATGTTTTATAGACTGAAATAGTAAGTGTAGAGAGGATTTAGTTGTGTGTAATTTAGTTGTGTGTAATCCAACAGATCCGAATTTAGGGCTTCCGAGGAGAGACTCAGTTCCTTCTGCTAAACTCAGATTGCAAATCAAAGTAAAACACAATTTTTCTTTATTTGGATCTCGGATTTTATTTTTAGGAAAATTTTAACTGAGCACAACTGTGTATATTTACAAACACCCTATTGATGTTAATAATAGAGTGTAACAACATAAACATGTGCAAATTACACAATTTAAGCACTTTTTTTAATTTAAGAAATCTGGATCTAAAACCAAAATATATCGGGTTTTTTTTTTACAAAAATAAAACACAACAAAGATTTAAAGCAAAAACACGAGAGTTACTGCTTATATCTAAGTAAATGTGAAAATTCGCGCTGTGTGTGTTTTTTATAGTTAAATGTCATTTACTTGTCCTGGTTACTGGCACTTGTAGGAAAAGGTTTCAGACTAACCGATTATTTTATTTCTATCAGTAATGGCACCTAAGATCCATAGTCCAGATGATCTGATATTTTGTGTTTGGGGGGTGTGTGTCTTCATACACGGGGGTGTTGTTTTGACCCATTTCATTGATAGATTTTTAGCCTCTTAAATTTTAAGAAATATTGACTCTTTATTCTAAAATAAGCCTGTGTCAAGATTAAATACCATTAAAGGCCTCTTTGATATTGAAATAATAAGCATCAATCTATAAGTAATTTATACAGAAAATGGAAATACCAATATTTTATTATTTTATAATAAATTAATTTACATAAATAAGTTTACACAAAGTTTAAACAAAAATCATCAAAACTAACTGTTCTGACCATGTTGAACCACATACAACTAGGTGTTCTTAGATTCCAGAGTAACCAGACAATAGCCTCTCAGGCTATTAGCGTCATTTTCAGACACAGAACAATAAAGGATATCCTGATTTAGTGGTCACAATATTTATTTATAATAATGTTTCTCAGCCTTTTTTTGGGGAGTACCAGCTACCCACTATGGAATCAGGTACCACTTTACAGATCATGTAGACATATATTCTTTTTCCTTATATATTTTGCAGTGGTTTTGAAATACATTTCTACATCATCCATTCAGCTCTCTAGATGCTTTATTAAATATGACCTCTGCCGTTTGATATTGCACCTGATTAAAGTAAAAGTAAAGCTTCTGCCGTTGCTGGTACCGTCGGTGGAGAACCCCTGCTCTACATAAATTAACCCGACAAGACGATCGTTGAATAAATCAGACAATGGCTTGACAAATATAAGAGTTATTGTCTGGTTAACTGGACACAGTTTAACATCTAGGTCAGGCGATTCCCTTTGTCAAGTCTTTTGGTATGATACAAAAACAATAGTCAAAAATGGCGCTAACTAGTTCCCATCCAGTTAATGCAGTGTCACAGCTACTGCCCAATAAAGGAACCCACCTCTATAAAGAAAACAAGTTGTATGGCAAACAGGAGCGCTAGACACTGTATTAAATTTTATTTTATTAAAATAACCAATAAAAAAAGGTGGCCTCTTGATAACACCAAGGTATAAATTGGATCTCACAAGATAATTTTCATTCATTGATCACAGAATAATAACAATTTATATGTCAAACAGTTCACAATTGCTTGTCCCACTGCACTGTCCTTTCAAATTTCACTTGTAACAAGTTGTATCTGGGCTAGATTATTCCCCTGTTATCCGGAGTAAAGTAAAAATTAATTCACCTGTAGTGAAAATAATTGAACTATCCTGGCAATAAGCAGATACCAATCTGGAGGTTCCATGGAAACTAGACTGGGAATATTGGAGGTGTTCCCCTTCACTGCTAGCAGTCTTCTAATTGAGTCAGAAGTGACTATGGTATATAATTACCTCCAAACTCTCCCAATTCCATCTAGTCTGCCCTTTCCAACGACCCTCCCCAAGAAACACCCCTTCCTCTAACTCACCACCCTCAAATTATTATATAGAGAGCATTTGTAACTCACTCACCCCCCTGGAGCCACTTTCCCAATCACACACATGCACTACGGTTAATTTACTTAGCAACCAATTCAACTACTAGCACGTTTTTTGGCATGTGGGAGGAAACTGGAACACCTTGAGGAAACTAATAGACATGGGGAGAACATGCAAACTCCACAAAGGTAAGGATTTGTTAGGAAATCAAACTTATGACCTCAGTGCTATGAGGCACAAGTTCTACTCACTGAGGGCCTGATTCAGGCCTAAGAAGGTGCTTAAAATAAGAGAGGAAAGTCACTCCTGGGATAAACCATGGTGATTTATAAGAGTTATTGTCTGGTTAACCAGACACAGTTTAACATCTAGGTCAGGCGATTCCCTTAGTCAAGTCTTTTGGTATAATACAAAAACAATAGTCTAAAATGGTGCTAACTAGTTCCCATCCAGTTAATGCAGTGTCACAGCTGCTACCCAATAGAGGAACCCACCTCTATAAAGAAAACAAGTTGTATGGCAAACAGGAGCGCTAGACACTGTATTAAATTTTATTTTATTAAAATAACCAATAAAAAAAGGTGGCCTCTTGATAACACCAAGGTATAAATTGGATCTCACAAGATAATTTTCATTCATGGATCACAGAATAATAACAATTTATATGTCAAACAGTTCACAATTGCTTGTCCTTGCACTGTAATTGCACTGTCCTTTCAAATTTCACTTGTAACAAGTTGTATCTGGGCTAGGTTATTCCCCTGTTATCCGAAGTAAAGTAAAAATTTATTCACCTGTAGTGAAAATAATTGAACTATCCTGGCAATAAGCAGATACCAATCTGGAGGTTCCCACATTAACTAAAATCCATGGGAACTAGACTGGGAATATTGGAGGTGTTCCCTTTCACTGCTAGCAGTCTTCTAATTGAGTCAGAAGTGACTATGGTATATAATTACCTCCAAACTCTCCTAATTCCATCTAGTCTGCCCTTTCCAACGACCCTCCCCAAGAAACACCCCTTCCTCGAACTCACCACCCTCCAATTATTATATAGAGAGCATTTGTAGCTCACTCACCCCCCTGGAGCCACTTTCCCAATCACACACATGCACTACGGTTAATTTAGTTAGCAACCAATTCAACTACTAGCTTGTTTTTTTGGCATGTGGGAGGAAACTGGAACACCTTGAGGAAACTAATACAGACATGGGGAGAACATGCAAACTCCACAAAGGTAAGGATTTGTTAGGGAATCAAACTTATGACCTCAGTGCTATGGCACAAGTTCTACTCACTGAGGGCCTGATTCAGACCTAAGAAGGTGCTTAAAATAAGAGAGGAAAGTCACTCCTGTGATAAACCATAGTGATTGCAGGGGAGTCATATCTCATCTGTTGCAAACAGTATTAGAGTTGACAGGTGATGTTTCCTATCCCAAGTCTAAATAACAGTGTGATAGTAAAGCTGGCCAGCATCTGTGTACAATAAGCAGTTCAAAGATATATCTCTGCATGCAAAGAATACAATTTACATGACTCCCCCTGAAATCTGCATGGTTTAGCCCAGGAGTGACTTTCCTCTCTTATTTTAAGCACCTTCTTAAGTCTGAATCAGGCCCAGAGACACTTTGCTGCCCCTGAGCTTTTCCAGAGAAATGCCCCATACTGGAGGCAAGGAGGGGGGTTGGTTAATATTATATTTATTTTGGCCCTTTCAGCCATGCCCAAAGACGCTGCCTTTGGGTGGGACAAAATTGTAGCAGCGCAAAGCACCACCCCTCCTACACCAAGTCAATAAGATGTTCTTTATTGCCATGATAACCAGAATAGAAAAAAAAATCAAAATAACTTTATTGACTCTCAAAGACTGTGTGGAAGGCCAAAAACGTCCTCCTCTCTATATCTGTATTGTGTCATTATGGAGAGGAAAGGAGAGTGAAACTGCAGCAGCAATCAGCATTGTTACTTGATTTCGTGTTGACATTTAAAGCTTTGGCTTTTACAATGGTTTCCAACTGGTCTGCATTGTGTGTGATTTCTTATTTTAGCACATCCAGTACATTCCAACCTGAACCAAAAGGAATAATAACTCCCACACACGTAGAGCCCAGTAATCATTATTAACACATAGATGAGGATTGTTCATTGTAGTCAGAGTACATTTAATGACTTCTTGATAATATAATTAGTTTAAAAAAAAGTATTGGCAAATGATTTATCAGATAATAGTCAAAAATGGTTTGTTTTTGTTTTAATGAAATTGACATTATAGATAGATAGCGAAGGTCATTTATGAAGTGGGCTAATACTGGTAGTCATTGCATGCATACTGGGAGGCAAGAGGGGAAGGTATTTAAATCATTCTTTACATAAGATCCTGATTTATAAACTGGTCCCATTTTCCGTGGGTCCACTGCATAAATGTTACTGTAGGGTCTTGCCACCAGACGGGTACAAAACTCTCATTTCTGAAAAAGGGACATCCGAGAGTTCCTTTTCGGATGTCCCTTTTTCGAAGTTTCCAATTTACACTTTATTTCATGAATGGGGAGTATGGTTTAGGGTCAGGCTGCTGTAGATGGAGGGTTAGAGTCAGGCTGCAGGGGAGGGAAGGTTAGGGTCAGGCTGCAGGGGAGGGAGAGTTAGGGTCAGGCTGCGGTAGATGGAGGGTTAGGGTCAGGCTGCGGTAGATAGAGGGTTAGGGTTAGGCTGCAGGGGAAGGAGGGTTAGGGTCAGGCTGCCAGCAAAGGAGAGTTAGGGTAGTGAGAGGGGAGGGTTAGGGTTAGAATTAGGGAAGGGACTATTTTTACTTACCATTTCAGCGAACAGAGCTTTCGGTGCTCCGTGGACCGATTGCAATGCCTGCTCGAGGCATATGCATTCGAAATCCCAACCAGTTTACCAATCAGATTCTAGCTGACATTCTCTAGTGTGTAATAGGAAAGTGAGAGCTAGAATCTGATTGGTTGCTATAGGCAACATTTCCACTTTTCCAAACCCGCAGCTTAGTAAATCTGGCCCTAAGTCTCTGTGTCAATGAATTTGTGCTACATGTTTGCCTGATGAATGTTGTGAGAGTGAGATATCAACCGTTTGCTGGTTAAGGTTCCTCTTCATTATCAGGAAACTACACCGCAAACTAGAGTACTGGGAGGGTTAGGGACAACAGCAGCAAAGCCGCACACGGACCCTCACATTGAAACACCTGGTCATGTTTCAATGTGAGGGTTACAAATGAATTTTATTTCTTGCACTCATGGAATATACTTAGTTTTTGCTTATATTTATTTATATTCATATATCATTTTGCAAATGATTATAAGGGAGATTTTATCAAAGCATTGCACCAAAGGGGTGTGTCTAGCTCCACTCATGGGTGTGTCTAACGCTGCCTGGAAAATGATTTGTCGTTAAAAAAAAATGCAACATCGATATTTATTAATTATTAAATGGTCAGTGAAAAAAATATTTTCAGTATTTAAGAAATACCCACCTTTATACTGCAGGCCTCAATGCCGGTAAAGAGGACACATTTCTAAATTCTGTCATCATACCAGAAGGGGTGAAACCAACAACTTTGGAAGCTGAATCAATAGCAGGGAGATCGCCACACATTTTAGGAAGTTTCCCTGATATTCATGGAGAAGTGCGGCTTATTATACCCAAATATTAATAGCTTTATTTGTATACTGAGATTCTGAGCTGAGCAAGGAAATGTTGGTACTCACTTGTGATCTGTTTGCCGTTTTAGATTTAGATAACCCGACATCTCCCCCTGTGCTGATTTCCTCTACTGAAAGTTGGATCTATGTTTACAATTTAAAAATACACTGTTGCTACAGAACAACACAATCAGCTGAAACAGCTGCGGTTGGAAGTGATTTTCCCATTTAATGGGTTATTTCTGGGTTGCCGTGGAAAACTATATAACACACAACAACGAATGGGAGTTTACAGAATCGGTCAAGACAAAGATCTTTATTATTTTTCTGAAATGAGCATTCTAGAATCGGTCAGTTAAGATATTTCCAGCACATGAGCCTTTGCGCCCATTACATCGATGTTTCTTCTTGTTGAGAGGCCAAGCAGGCGAGTAATTAAAGAATTCAAAGACCAATGAAATTCTAAATAAGAGAACAGGGTAAAAAAAAATATATATAGATGTCGCAGGAAAATAAAAACTGAGTAGAGGAATTAGGAGAGTGGGAAAAAAAGTAATGAAGCATGGTGGTTTCATTATTATACTTAGAAACCCAGAGCCTGCCCACACGTCTCCCAGAGCTTTGTACAACTTGTTCCAGCCTTTCAAATATCAAGCCGTGAAAGCACTTCACTTATAAAGGGATCTGAATGCCGGCAACAGAAAGGGCAAATGAAGCATATTTAATATTTAAATGCATTAACCTTTAATTGCCAGATCTCTCTCGTGGTGTGTTGCTGCAAAGCATATGTGAATTT